>JAHRHJ020003119.1:600000-813199 GCA_019776745.2 Taxus chinensis | reverse complement strand
ACAGTCATTTGCATTTGAGTAGAAAAAGGGGTACTCAAACGTTCCAATAGGGCCTGTATATCTATGTGGAAGTGACAATGCCCACGTGTGACTATGAACTTTTGTACGGAAAAGAAAGAACGGACGGGTTGTGATTCCAGTCCAATGTGGGTGTGACACAGGAGTAGATGAGGCACTAGATCAATTAGATGTTTTTTAAGAGGTCAACCGGTCATTTGAAAAGATTAGGTGATGAGGGACTATAGTAGGAGGCTGTGAGGGCTATCTGTTTCATGTTTTAAAGAATGTGTGAGTGTCAGTGTAAGATGATTCTGTCTAAGGATGTCAAAAGGAAAGTGGCGAGCCTTATCTTGGCAACAAGAGCGGTTAGAAGGGAACGTTGGGAAATAGATAAATTAGATAACATCTGCTCACAGTCTTGTAGGATGTGTGGTGTAAGACGCCTCATCGTATGAGGAAGAGAAGTCTGGGCCAGTTTAAAACTCTTTATGGGTAAGGAATGGATTTCACTTTGGGACTCTTTGATGGTGGTGAAGGAGGTTCCGACTCCTGTGTTGGTGGAGAGGCTTTGATTTAAAAAAATTTCAATAGAGGCTTTTGGCTGAGAATCGAAGACTGCATATGGATCTCATGAACACTCTCCCTCGGCTAAGATATCTTGGTATGGTACTGTTGGACGAGTGATTCGGGCATGACTTGTTGAAAATTTTTTAACTTCGGTAGAAGGGGGCGTTAGGATTATCGAGGGTTATATCCCTGCGTCAAACCATTTCCGGCACTATGTTTTTTCAACATCTTGCAGTTTTCATGACTATGTCCTTGTCCGCAGGTGAAAGTTACAAAAGTCATTTCTTTGTACCAGGAAGGTTATTGTTTTTTCGCGGGTGAAATCCACCCCCGAATGAGGTTTAAGAGGACGGTCAGGTAATGGCTCCTGCTCTTGAGCAATTTTTTTTAAAGGATGACGCCAATAGTTTCTCCCAAGGCAGTGTTTTGTAATTGATGGCTCGGGCTTTGTACTTATAGGTGGTTTCGGAGGAAGTATTGGACGAGACTTGTGTTTGAGATTTGACCATTACCGGTGGACAGGCTCCTTTTGATTAGAAGAAGTGGACGCGTTTTGAGCGTGGTGGTGTGTGGTGTTTTTCTTTTTTCTCTTCTTCTTTGGTAGTAGAATTGGAGTTCGGAAATTGGGGTTTGTGGTTTTTGTTACGAAACCGTTAATTCTCTTCTTCTAAGGCTCGAAATTTCTAATTTTCGGGCCATAGTCAAGTGCCTCGTCGAATGTACGAAAGTTTGAATTTGGAGGGTAGGAGAAATGTGCTTAGCACATTGCCCGCATGAAAAGTTTGTACGTTCAGGCTGAGACAGGCATATGTAAGTTGTTGATAAGGCCCTGCCATCGTCCAACGAACTCTGTGATAGATTTCTCATCAAAATTGTAGGGATGGCATAGAGTCGATGATTAAGATACTTCTTGGAATGTTATGGAGAAATATCCAAAGAACAGATTGGGCTCCTTGCTTATTTAAAAGAAAAGATCGAGTGATGGGTTAAAGCACTGTACCTTCCAAGGCGGGGGGGGGTCCTAATAAGGACATGGGAAGGGCGGCGTAGTAACAAGGAGTATCATGGACAATATCAAATAACAAGCATGTCCTAAATGATGCAAGTGTTGTTGAGGTCCTCTTTATGTTAAAACGAGTAATTTTGGCAACTCCCATTGAGACGGGCTCTGAATGAAGGGGGACAAAAGGGTGAATGGGCTTCCTGACAAAACTTGCTCCTATGTCACGGCGCTACGGACTTCCTAAAACAGAAGCCTCCAGGTTTTGCATGTTTGTCCAATAATTTGTTTGATGAAATCTGTGGTTGGATGAGAGGGATGGTGCGGTTGTGGTAACGGAGGCAAGTTGGACCAAAAGGGCTTCGCTCGACAATGGTGGGCTAAGTGTTGCTCAGGTATGGAGGATGAGTATGTTGGAGCAGACAGCAAACAGAATAGGGATGTCCCATATAAGGTGTTGAGGTTACTGGATACGGTATGGGCAATGAATAGTAGGCAGAGCTGAGGAAGGAAAGCTCGTGTGAAAGGTGGCAGAGAGCAAGTCATGAATGGAGTGGTATGAAAGAGAGATGAGGTAGGGGTAGTTGGTTGGTAACGATACGTGAGGTCCAAAATTAAGCAAGGGAAAATCCAATCTGCGGTCGTATGAACCTCTGAAGCTGTCGGATTGGGGAAGTGGCTAAAGATGAAGGAAGTAAAGGCAGTGTTATCAGGGAGTGGGAGCTAAATGAGAAGCTATACTATAGGCATGCCAACAAGGAGCTGACCATCAGGCGTACGATCAGGGGATGAGACAAATCTTATGCTAGAGCGCTGGGATTAGAATCTAGAAAGTTGGCAAAAGTCATTGTATCATACAGGAATTTGGGGGATCTCACTGGTGTCCGTAGGGTTCCGATAGCATGTGAGGGGGTTGATCAGGCAAAGACACAGAGCAGGCATGTGAAACCATGGTGGCGGCTTGCTTCGAGTAGTGTGACAACCAATGGACAAGGAACACACAGGAAAGTTTCAATCTATCAAGGATCAAAACAACTCAGAATGATGATTTGGCAGTTGCTGGTTTGTCAGGGCGATAAGATTAGTAGCCGATATTGGTTTAATAACCGGTGTCGTGGTCAGAGAGCAGACGACGTCGGGTCAGAATAACCGAATGCCGGTGTCAAAAGTTATTGGGGATAAGAAGATATAAAGGCTGCTAATTGATTTTTAGGCAACGTTGATTATATTTGTCACTTATTGATCACAGAAGACAAAGTATGACAGAGAAACATACTGTGAAAACAGCAAGATGCACACCGCAAATTCCAGAGACTAACCCTAGGGTTAATTTTAGTTAGCGTGGTCTATGCGTTTAGACGTAAGATGAATGTTCAAATCCTAAACAACAAGACCTAGGGAAATGTCAAGTTTAGTTTGGCTTATAAGGGTTACCCCTCAACATCGGGGCGGAAGTATACGCGGAAAAGGGGATGTTGAGCTGTGTGTAATTGTGGAATGTGATTTTGTCTGTGTAGTGCATTGAAACTGGTTAATTTCCTGTCAGTACCGTGGAATCGCACCCCCCCAGTGTACGACCTGTTATTTACTCTATGTTCACTAGAATTGAAACCAGCGTAATGCAATGCACAGTGTTTTAAACCCCAATCGAAAATTAGTCGATGAAAAAGAGAGAAGATTACTTCCTAATGGAAACCAGGAAGCAAGACAAATTTCTTTACGAGTATATAACAAAAGTCAAGCAACAACAAGTTCTTCCAAAAATGAAAATAATGCAATAGAAAAGAACCCAAATGGGTCGCACCGGCAGCCCAAATGTTTTACTTCACCTCGGAATGACTCGTTCCTTTTAGAAACAGATAGGTTAGGGGCTAGGAGGAATACCTGTCATAATGCGAGATGCTTGCACGTACGTAGAGAAAGATCATGCTGACTGCGAAGACCTCTTTTTGTCTTGAAGGACTACCTACGAATAGAACAAGACCACAAATTTTAATTAGCATAAAGGAGGGAACTGGCCGTTGGGCCAGTAAATATAAAACTTCCTTTCGAATTGGTTAGTTCCCCTCTAATATGAATTAACACAAAAGACTGTAAAGTAATTATTAATTGTTTCGTGACACTGGGTAGGGAAAGGCTGTTTTCTGTTTTGACGAGGCACCGATGGTGGTTACTGATAACCGTGCGATTACTGAAACCGACACCGTGTGGTTCTAGATCTTCTTGGTAGCTATGGTGTTTTTAAGGCTGGTTTATGGATGATATGAGGAACTGGGCATGATTAGAAGCAAAAGAATAGCAGTTTAGATTGCAATGACACGTTGGGTAGTATGCCGAGAACTGATTTAGAGGACTACATTCACGAGCCTAAGAAATGTTATAACAGAGAACTGCCGAATGTGACTTGTACGGTTTTTGACAAGATGCAAGTTTGATATCCTCTACTGGAAGAGCACATCTGGTTTCTCACTCATCTCTGCTTGGTTTAAGTGAAGGATCTGGACTTCCTGTTTCCTCGCATCGCCCCAATAAATCTCTGTTGATCAGAAATCCTTCGACTGATCTCCAAAATGGAAATTCCGATCCGTTGTTGGTTTGGGGAGCCCATTTCAGGACCCGATGCGGTTGCGTAATCGGCGGCGGTCGAGTAGGAACCCGACATCGGTAAGGAAAAAGTAGGCTATTTTTAGTAAAAGCCTCACCTTCCTGCTTTTCTCCCGAGAGATCATTTTGGCGGGCTTGGGTCCAGTGACTAAGAATGTCAATTTGGGTGCGGTATGAGGGGCATTAGTTATGATGTGAGTCGTAGCCAGTCATGGGTCTTAATAGATTAGTTAGGGTTAGGGCTAGGTCATGATGAGGTGGCAAGTGAGGTTGCTGGTACGGTGGGATGTGGGATTTATCACTTATAAGGTAATTAATAATAATTGTGTAGGTTAGGTGATGAGGTTAGATTGCGAGATGAGATGCGGGTCACAAGGGGTCGTAAGACACAAATTTGGTGTCTACACAAACGTTTCTATGAACGCACCTTCCAAATTAATAACCTCATCCTGAAGGAAAATAAATATGTAACTAAAGAAGAGAAAAGAAAACGGGGACATTTGTATTGTCTAATTGGCTTTAGAACCCTATCATCGTTACCCATCCAATGATCATTTGTTATCATTTGTCTGTTAATTGAAGTAAAGCTGAACCTGAGCCCCTCAATGCGTTGCATCTTGACCATTTATTTTTGACATCAAGTTACTACTATCACTTACTGTCCAATTGAATTCTCCCTACTCTTGAGCACCATTCACCTTCTGTTTCGTTGTTTCTGAGGATCACCATATTAAATGCGAACCATGTGATTTCCTATCACCTTTTCAAGCTTAATCTTCAATATGAGTACCATGGCTCTACTGATGGCTTTTTCTCATGGTCTTTTCATCACTTTTAAGACAGAACCCATGGTTCTTTCATCACTCGAACCCGCTCTTTTATAGTTAACTTCTGTGGTACTATGGTTTTGTTTATTCAAAAGACCTAATCTGCTGTAAAGCGAGCTTTCGGGGTATATGGTGGAGACATCAGGATCAAGTCCATTTGCATTTGAGTAGAAAAAGGGGTAACTCAAACGTCCCATATGGCCTTGTCTAAACTTCTGTGGAAACTGGAACAATGCCTCAGCGGTGTGAATATGGAATTTTGTACGGAAAGAAGCGACGGGGTGTGATTCCAGTCCACTGTGGGTGTGATCTATCAGGAGGTAGATGAGGCACTTATATCAAAATAGATGTTAAGAGGTCAAACCGGTCATTGAAAAAGATTTAGAGAGAGATAGGTAGGAGGGCAAAATGTTTGAGGGGTATTGTCATGTTAAGAATGTTGTGATGTCAGTGTAAGAGATTTCTCGTGCTAAGGATGTCAAAAGGAGTGGCGGAGCCTTCCTCTTGTGCAACAAGAGCGGTAGAAGGGAACGTTTGGGAAAATAGATAAATTAGATTAACATCATGCTCATCAGTCTTGTAGGATGTGGTGTAAGAAAGACTTCAATCGATGAGAAGAGAAGTCTGGGCAGTTAACTCTTTTAGTGGGTAAAGGAATGATTTTCACTTTGGCCTTGATGGTGGTGAAGGAGGTTCAGACTCCTTGGTTGTTGGTGATGAGGCTTGATTAAAAAAATTCAATAGAGGCTTTTTGGCTGAGATCGAAGACTGCATCGATCTCATGAACATCTCCTTCCCTCGGCTAAGATATCTATGCTTATGTTACTGGTTGGAACGACGTGATTCGGAATGGCTTGTTGAAAATTTTTTAGACTTCGGTTAGCAGGGCGTTAGGATTATCCGAGGGGTTAATATCCCTGCGTCAACCATTTCTCTGCACGTATGGTTGTTCCTAAAGCATCTGCAGTTTTCAATGACTAATGGTCCTTTTACGCGCGTAAAGTTACAAAAGCATTTTCTTTGTACCGAGGAAGTATTGCCGGTGGAACAACCAGAATGGAGTTTAAGAGGAGGTAAGTGTAATGGCCTCTGCGTTGAGCAATTTTTCAAGGATGACGCCAGAAAGGTTCTCCCCAAGGCAGTTGTAATTGAATGGTCTCGGCTTTTGTACTTATAGGGGTGGTTTTCGGCGGAGATTGGATCGTGTGTTTGAAGATTTACCATTACCGACGTGACAAAGCCCTTTGATTTAGAAGAAGAGTGGAAACAGGCGTGAGGAGTGGTGGTGTTTGGCTTGTGGATAGAATCTGGAGTTCGGAAATTGGGGTTTTTTGTTACGTCAAGCCGTAATTTCTCTTCTTCTAAAGGCTCGAATTTCTAATTTTCGGGCCAATAGTAAAAGGCCCTCGTCGGAATGTAAACGGAAAAGGTTTGAAATTTGGGAGGGTAGGAGAAATGTCTTAGCAACATGCCTGCATGAATAAGTTTGATAAGTATCAGCTTGAGACCAAGGCATATGTAAATTGGTTGATAAGGCCCTGCCATCGTCCCAACGAATATCTGTGATAGGATTCGTCCTCAAATTGTCGTGATGGCATAGAGGTCGAGTGATAGATACTTTTCTTGGCTAAATGTTAATGAGAGAAATGACCCAAGAAAGATTGGGGTACTGTTAAAGAAAAGATCGAGTTGCTGGGTTAAAACACTGTACCATTCCAAGGCGGGATCCAATGAAGGACATGGGAAGGTGCGGAGTAAACAAGGCGTCATCATGGGCAAATGCAAATAACCAAGCATTGTCTAAATGTTGCAAGTGTTGTTTGAGGATCCTCTTTACTGTTAATGAGAACGAGTAAATTTTTGGCAACTCCCATTGAGAAGGATAATGAATGAAGGGGGGAGCAGAATAGGGTGAAATGGGCTCCTGACAAACTTGCTCCAATTCAAGGCGCTACGACTTCCCAAACAGAAAGCCTTCCAGGTTTTGCATTTTTGGCCCATCATTTGTTTGATGAAATCTGTGGTTGGATGAAGATGAGCGTGGGCTGGTTGTGCGTAAAACGGAGGCAAGGTTTGACCAAGGGCTTCCGCTTGGACTAGATGGTGGGGCTAAGTGTTGATAAGGTATGGGAGGAAGTAATGTTGGAGCAAACAGAATGAGGATGTCCCATATAAGGGTTGTATGTTACTGGAGTACGTGGTATGGGAATGAAAAGGTAGGCAGAGCTGAGAAAGGAAAGGCCTCGTGTGAATAGGTGGCAAGGAGCAAGTCCATGAAATGGAGTGGTCCCTGAAAAAGAGAGATGAGTATATGGGGTAGTTGGTGGTAACGATACGTGGAGGTCAAAATTAGCCAAGGAAAAATCCAATTCTGATCGTATGAAACCTTCTGAAGCCTGTCGAGTTGGGAGAAGGGGCTAAAGGAATGCAGGAAGAAGGCCAAAAGTGTTATCAGGAGGAATGTGGGGAGCTAAAATGAGCAGCTTATTAACTAAATAGGCCCATGCCAACAAGGGACTGACCATCAGGCGTATCGATCAGGGGCAATGAGACAATAGTAATTGTATGCGCTTGGGATTAGCAATCTAGAAATTGTGGCAAAGTCCTTGTCTCCACAGGAAAAAAAATTTTTTTTTTGGGGGGGGGATTCCCCCCCCCTCCCAACTGGTGTCCGTGGGTTCCTTATAGGATATGTGAAGGGGTGATTCAGGCAAAGGACACAGAGCAGGCATGGAAACCATGGTGGCGCTTGCTTCCCGAGTGAATGAACAACCATGGACAAGAACACACAGGAAAGTCAATCCTATCAAGAATAGAAAACAACCTCAAGAAGATGAATTGTGGGCAGGTCTGTGGTTTGTCATGGGGCTGAATAAGAATAGTAGCCGATAATTGTTTTAATAACCGGTGTCGGTCAAGAGACGCAGACGACGGTGCGGGTCAGAATAACCGATGGCCGGTGTCCAAAAGTCTAGGAATAAGAAGATATTAGAAAGGGCCTGCTAAGAATTTTTACAACGGGTTGAGTATATTGTCAACTTATTGATCACAATGAAGACAAAGTATGAACAGAGAAAAAACAGAATGTGAAAACAAGCAAGGATGCACCAACGCAAAATCCAGAGCTAACCCTAGGGTTATGTTTAGTTATCGTGGGCTTAATGCGTTTAGACGTGAAGATGAATGTCAGAATCCTAAAAACAACAACGACCTAGGTGGAAAATGGTCAAGTTTTGGTTTTGGCTATAAGGTTACTCACGGGCGGAGGAATACCCGCGGAAAAAGGGGGGAATGTTTGGAGCTGTTGTGTATAATTGTGAAGTGATTTGTAATGTGTTTGTGCAGTGAAACTAGGGTATATTTCCTGTCAATACCGTGATATACCCCACGTGTACGCCTGTTATTAATCTATGTTCACTAGAATTGAAAACATCAAAGCAGTAATATGCATGCACGGTGTTTTAAAACCCAATATCGAAAATTATGTTCGATGAAGAAAAGAGAGATGACTCCTATGTCCAGGAAAGCAAAGACAATTCTTTACGAAGGTATAATAACAAGAGAGCAGCTAAACAACAGAGTAATGGCCTTCCCTCCAAATGAAATAAGCAAGAGAAAGAAACCCAATGGGTCCCCACGCGATGCCAAAATTTTCACCGGAATGAACTCGTTCCTTTTAGAAACAGATCAGGTTAGGGGGCTAGGAAGGAAACCTGTAGAAGTCGAGAATGGCTTGAACGGTACCGTAGAGAAGAGGCAGGCTGACCTGCGAAGACTCCTTTTTGGTCTTGAAGGACTGACCTACGAATAAAGAACACAGACTCACAAGATTTTAAAATTAGACAATAAATGAGGGAACTGCCTGGGCCCAGGAAATATAAAAACTTTCCTTCGAAAGTGGTAGTTCCCTGCTAAGATGAATAACACAAAATGACTGTAAAAGTATTAATTAAATTGTTTCGTTGAACTGGGTAAGGGGAAAGGCTGGTTTTCCTGGTTTTGATCAGAGGAACTCGATGGTGTTACTGATACCGAGTGGGCCGATTACTGAATAACCGACAGCCGGTGGGTCTAGATCCTGTCTTGGGTAGCTATGGTGTTTTGTAAGGCTGGTTTATGGATGAATATTAGGGAAATGGATGATTAGAAGCAAAAGAATAACGAGTTATGCAATGACACGTTGGGTAGTAGATTCGAGAACGGATGTTAGGAGGACTAAAAATTCCCACAGAGCATAAAGAATAATGTTATAAACAGAGAACATGCAAGATGTGACTTACAGCTGGTTTTGACAAAGGATGCCTAAGTTGATATCCGTTCGCTATCTGCAAGGCACATCTGGTTTCTTCACTCATCTCTGCTTGGGGTTAAGTGAAGTCTGGGACTCTCTGTTCCTCGCTCCCAATAATCTTCTGTTATGGCCAGAAATCCTTCGAGCACTGATCTCCGAAAAGTGAATTCCGATCCGTTGTTTTTTGGTTTGGGGAGCCCCCATTTACAGGGAACCGATGGCGGTTGCGTAAATCGACGGCGTCGAGGATAGGGAACTCGACATCGGGTAAGGAAAAAGTAGGGCTATTTTTAGTAAAATAGCCCACTTACCCTGGGCTTTTCTCGGCCCGAGAGATCAGTTGCCGGGCCTTGGTCATAGTGACTAAAGGTTCAGTTTTGGGTGCGAGTAAGGAGGCATTAGTTATGGATGTGAGTCTATGACCAAGTCATGGGTCTTAAATTAGGTATTTAGGGTTAGGCTAGGGTCATATGAGAAGGTGGCAAAAGTGAGGTGGCGGTATAGGTGATGTGGATTTATCAATAAAAGGTAAATAAAAAATAATTGTGTAAGGTTTAGGGTGATGAGGTTAGATTGCGAGATGAGAGTGCGGGTACAAGGGGTCGTAAGACACAAATTTGGTTCTACAACAAACGGTTTCTGATGACGCACCTTCCAATAATAACCTCATCCTGAAAGGAAAATAAATATGAACTAAAGAAGAGAAAAGAAAACGGCGAAAATTTATTCCCTATTGGCTTAGACCTCTATATCGTATACCGCATGCCATAGAGTCATGTGTTTAATCATTTGTCTTTAAGATGAGGTAATAGCTGGAAAGCCTGAGCCCCTCAATGCGTTGCATCTTTGACCATTTTATTTTTGACATTCGAAATTTCTATATCACTTACTGTCAATGTGAATTTCCTCATACCTTGAGCAACCATTCACCTCCATGTTTCTTGTTTTGAAGGATCAATTTAAATGCGGAACCATGTGATTTCCTGAATCAACCGTTTCATGCCTTATCTTCAAATATGAGTACCACATGCTTCTACTGATGGCATTTTCTCATGGATACTTTTTCATCTTTTTAAAGACAGAATCCCATGGTCGTTCATGCACCTCGAAAACATCCTTTATAGTTAACTTCTGTGTACTATGGTTTTTTAATTCTAAAAAAAGATACCTAATCTCGCTCTTATAGGTCTTGGTCCATGACTTAAAACGTTAAAAAGAAATGGGGGATTACAACTCCTTGAGTCAAACATCGAGATAACAAATGACTTCCCCTAAAAAGGAAACATCTCTTCTCTCTACCTCGTCACTAGACGTACAAATACGACTACACCCTTGAAGGAAAACTATATAAATCAGTTACAAAAGATACTAAAATGTTTTTAGAAGCTGCCCACAATCGGATCAGCTTCCCACAAAGACGAGAAGAGATAATATACTCCATGCCCATATTAGACTTCCTGCATCGAGCAGTCCTATTAAAACAAACAAACTGGAAGAAAGGTGATAAATTGTTTCATTATAGAACTTGCTTGATTTTGTATCCGGTTTCGTGGTTAGGTAACATATATCTGTACAATAAGTATGCTGAAGACAACCAACTGTTCACTAACCTCATTAGCCTTTCCACCGCTAATTTTCTCTTTGCTCAAAGGGACTTTCCGCAATGGCAAAATTTCGTGAATCATGTGACTTGTATTCAAGGCGAGTTAGAAGAGCCGATTTAATAAGCCTCCAGGGGGTCTTTAAGTTTCATGAATCCCATTCTTGGGTACTGTAGATCTCATTAGGGCTTAATCAATTAAGTGACTCTTTTACCCCTCTTACCATTCACCTCTCTCAAATCTACATCTTTTTATCCCATCCTAATACAGGACTAGACCAATTGATACCTAATATTATTAAAAATTTTCCTCTTTCAACAAAATTCAACCTAAAAGCCAACTTTTCCTAGGACCAGAGCAATTCATGCCTAAACCTACCAACACCATTCCTTGACCCTTATCTTCCTCTTACCTTAAGCTTAATGGAAAACTACATTCGTCCTGGATGGTCCCTTTTCACTGGGACTATGTAGGCACACTCCGCAGGGATGGGGCCTTGGAGGTGCTGCTACTCTTTCCCTAACTAATTTCCCCATTTTTCCTATCAACAATCCTACCCAAGTTTAATTTTCATATCAAAAATTGGAAATTAAACTAAAACAAATATCAATTAACATACACATTACACCAACCTACCATTTTTAACAAATCATCACAATCATTCATATTCATATTTTCGATAATAGCAGACTATTTGGAAATTTCCAAAAAATCAAAACATGCCTGACTACCTAACTCCACCAATGCTTAACTAACCTAACTCCACATGCCTATTGACCTAACTCCATCATGTCTAAACTGACCTAACTCCCCATCATGCCTATGATAATGACTTCCATCATTGCCTAAACCAACTTAAGGATCTCTTGACCATGCCTAAACATACCGTAATCTAACCATGCCTTAATCCACCTAGTTTCTGTCCAACCACATTCAAAGAACAATAGAAATCACACCCGCCAATACAAAATCAATGTCATAAATATACCATCATCCATAAGTATAATATCATCCTTAAATTATGTGTGTCCATAGTGAAATGAGAAACAAATTACAACAACAATACATGTCCCTCATAACAAAATGTCTCAAATATTTAGCAACAAAGGGCCAAAATATATATACAAAAAACTGACAAAAATATCTCATATACATATCTCGCATCTACGGACAACGTCAGGCCCAGTATATTATCACAAAAATAAAAAAATTGGTGCAACGGGGGCTCAGTCATCTCCTCATTCTAATGTCCATCCCCCGTATTAGTTCATTTGTACCTCCCTCCTCTGCTCTCATGTAGCTCCCTACTAACATCTCTATACCCTGCATAGGTCTCAGATCAGCCTCTGTTTATGGGCTAGCTGGCCCCCTGTACTCTCTACACTATGTGTGCGATACCTCAACCTCTCACTCGAGGCCTGCTATACTTTGTGCTTTGCATAATATGGGGACATCTATCCAACCAGATGTCAGAACTCGATCTTGAATTAATATATGGCCTCATTAGGGTAATCCTTAATATGGCCATCGGTAGGGTCGGAGGTGGGTCCCATGGGTTAGACCTATACTTGTAACACCATGGGAACCTATCCCTGAACCTGTCTTAGGTGCTATTTGCCTAGTGCTAGAGCTGCAACCCTGGGCCTGTAAGGCCACAAGCTCCGCCTATTGTATGACCATAACGGCCCTGGCAACCCTCCTACAATGTGCAATGTAGGGTGACTACTGCCCCCCATCTCCTCCCATTCCTAATGCAGGTGCCCTATCCCTATCTGTTGTAATCTAAGCCTAAAGGCACCACCTGTACATGTAACGTGGCCACCTCTACTTTGACCCCTACCACTCCCTCTAAGCATGTATCTAGCCCTATCTTGTTTTGTCTAGGAAGGACTACCTATAAGTAAGAATATAAGACCACCAGATCTTAGTTAGACAATAGGTGAGGGAACTACCTTAGGCCTAGGAAATATTATTCTGCAATATATATCTATATTTTTATTTTTCTGATTTTTGGAATGCAGGCAATGAACAAGATGGGGTGAAAAACTGCGTATAGAGTGAACAGAATGGAAGGATAAAGTCAATGTAAATCCAATCAGGTTGAAGAAAGAAACCACCGGTAGAGTACAAGAAAGGTGAATAAACCAACAATGGGGTTTGCACGAGGTATTCTCTACATATCCAATGCTTGAACAAGGGTGACAGCGATCCAGTTGCTCAGTTGCATTCTTCGGCTCGATGCTCTTCTCTACAACCTCTTCTTCTTGTTTCACTTCTCTTTCTCCTCTCCAATGAATTATGGATCCTTCCTTTTTGGTTGGGGGAGGTCATTAACAAGTAACCAATGGCGGTTACGTAACCGATGGCGGTCAAGTAGGAACCGATGTATCCCCTAAAGAGGGGGGCCGGTTCCATAGATCATACTGTAAAGGATGTTCTTCAGTCCACATCCTTGAGAATTCGAACCGCCAAATAGTGTCCTTTCTGGGTATCAGTTGTCTAAGCCTGAGACCCTCGACTGGTAGGAAATCCGGTTGTTCAACAGCATACAGTGATCTCCATTGCCAATGGAGACAACATTTAACTATTGGTTCCTGCAATGTGTGGAATTCACGTCCTGGAATATCAGGGTCATAGAACTTACATTCTGCTTCAGTCATAGCAGATCCTGTGTTGTTATCAGATTCCTCTTGAGACAAGAAGTTCTTCTGCTTCTTGTGACATTCTATTATCACATCTGAACCAATGTATCAATTTGCACCTTTGCATGCCTGTGATCCCATACTGTTCCATGGGATTCATGGATTACCTGTGTAACACTGATGTTCTTTGGAATATTGAGTTCTCTACTCACAAAATCTGCAAGAGCATTTTGTTTGCCTGAAATGTGCTCTACTGAGAACTCGAAAGTTGTCAAACCAGAGACCCCATCTTTGGAGTCTGTTGAAAGCAGTTTTATTGGCTGGATCGCCGCCATTCAACCTTTTTCTGAAATCCTTAAGATCTGATCTAAGGATGAATGCTTCATTTTGAACAAAGAATAAGAAAGCTTTGATTGCTTTCTTTGCAGCCAATATTTCTTTATGCGAAGAATGATAATTTAATTCAGAACCCTGAAAAAGCTCCAGAGGCAAACCTGCATACCTTTTCTTTATCATCTTCGGCTTTTTCTTTCAGAACAGCTCCCCAAAATTGTTCGCTGGCGTCACATTCAATTATCTTTTGGCCAGGTCCTGGTAGGGACATTGCTGGGAGCTGTTGGACTTGCTTGCGGGAATTCTTTGTACTGCCTGTGTCATTTCCTGAGTCCAAAAGTAGGAGCTTCTTTCTTTGACCGTTTGTTGAGCAGTACTCTGTCAGCATTGCTATGTTCTGGTAAAAACCAGCAACATAGTTTACACATCCTAGGAAGCGCTGCAAGGGTGTTGACTTGACTCAAGGATTTGATCCGGGAAGTTCTGGATGTTGGCCATAACATGTTGAGCTGCATAGCACTGATACTTCCAGAACTAGTCATTCTAATCGGGCCGGAGGAAATCGCTATTTCCTCTTTGAAGATCGTCAATTTTAGTGGGGGACAGACAGATCCCGTTCTTGTAGACAGTGTCATAGAATTTTTCTAGATGATTAATGTGCTCTTTAGGAGACCTAGAAAAAACCAGAATATCATCAGATACCTACAACAATTAAAAATTCTGGCAACTCACCAAAGGATCCTATCCATAATTTTTGTTGGAAAATGGATGGGGCTTTGTCTTCAATTCCGAATGGAAGTACTTTCCATTCATACTGTCCACCTGGCACTATGAATGCCGTTTTCTCCATGTCTTCATGTCTTCATCAGAAATATCTGCCAAAATCCTCTTTATGAGATCGAACCTTGCTGCTATACATATTCGATCCTTTAATTCTTCTGAAGGATATCTTGTCCTTGGCAGGTATTGGGTGTTGTACAGCAGCAATGAATTTGTTGAGTGGCTTGTAGTCCACCTTACCAATCTCTTTTTCTAGGAGTTCTTAGCTGCTCACTCCTTTTATTTACATAAAAGGCAGTGCAAGACCAGATGACAGACACTTGTGATTCATCTGTATGGGAATCCAGCTTTCTCAGTAAGCTTCTGGTATTTCGATACCTGACATTCTTTCTCTTTCTGCAGGAGGCATTCCTCTGTGATGTGCCTTGAACCAGTTATGGCACAACCTCATTTCCATTGCTGTCTCTTTGTGACTAGCTGCAGATCTAGTAGAAACATTCTGATAATGTTTCTTCCTGTTAACAAAAGCATGCGGATCTTCACTGCAACATTCTGATTTATAATCTGGATACAATTTCCCTCAATTCTGACAGAACAGTTAGAAATAGACTTATGTATCCAGGCATTGTTAACAGTCTTTACTTCTGTGGATAAAGGAACTATGGACTGAAAAGAATATCTCCTGGGAATTTGAACAGGAGGGCTCTAAATAACATTATGAAGTCTTGGGAGATGCTGAATGTATGACATTTCTGAAGAAAATCAACTCCAAGAAGACAGTCATAGTTCTCCATATTATGTTGATAAAATTCTATATCTATAGAATTTCCTTCAACATCTATTCTGACTTTTGCCATGAATTTACAGACAACTTCCCTTTTATCAAACTTAATCTTTGTATGGGTATTAACCCAACAGTCACTGGGAATGGCATATTGTCTGATTAAACTTATTTCAGCACCCGTGTCAATCATAGCATCAAGAACTGTATGGCTTAATATGTGGGATGCATATTGTGATTGCAATAAACGGATTCTGGGTGCAACATAGAGTACATACCTTTGCCTGATCTGTCAGATCTTTTTGTTCTACGAGGCTATGGTATGTGTGCTCAAGATCCTCTTAGTAGAATCTTGTTCTTCTTTTTCTATTTCAGCTACCAGCTTGCTGTATTCTTCAGTGGCATTTGCAAGCACTTTTTCTAGTAGTTCCATCCTGGATTTTCTCCAGGTTAACTTGTAGGCTTCTTTTGAAGCTGGATCAATGGAGGATTGTCCTGTATCATATGAAGAATATTTACTGGAGGACTGATTCCTCTTCCTCGACCACGCCAAGATCCTGTTCTGCCTCTGCATAGGGACTTGTCTCTGCCGGATCCTTTGCTGGAAAGGTGGCCTTATAGGGAATGCTTCAAAAGGCTCATCAGACTGCTGTTCAGCTCTGCTTTGTCTTGTCTGCTCAAGTTCTTGTTGTCTGATGTAGTTATCCTGTAGATTTCTGAGTTCTTTGTGTAGAAGACAGGGTTTTCTGGCTGTATCCCATGGGGGACAACTGTCATAAACTGACTGTAAGCTTTCTACCTGCCTTCTCAGAAGATCTGCGCTTGGTGGAATCATAGGGTGAACGAAGTTAGACACCATATTAATACTGAAGTGAGTAAAAGATGGAACAGAACTATACCCACTGTCTTCAGTACTATCGCTATCTTCAGATGCTTGCTGGATTATGTTGCAAGGTTCACCATTTATAGAGGCATAGGAAATATCTGACGAAAGACTGTCAGTATCTGAAATGAAAGCATATTCATCATCCTGTATGCCTTTGAGGGATAAGGCATTTACCTTAGCCTTACCTTTATCTGTATGTCTCTGAGGACACTTGTTTTGCATAGTGGTCTTCTTTGCAGATGTAGCAAGTCGGCTTGAACTTTGATGACTTGCCTGAGTGCCTATATTTTCTGAATTTAAACTTCTTTCTGGGATTTCCTTCTCTGGACTCTCTGTATTTTTCTTTATGCTTCTTATATTTCTTTTTCTTTTTCTGCTGCCAAGCACCCTTCCCCTTTGAAAAAAGACAATCTTTACAAGAAGATTTCTTGCGGGAAGATTGGATGTCAAGATCTGGACAACCAAAAGGTTCCAGTGCATATTGTTCACAGAAAGTATTATTCAGAGCTTTCTGGTGTTTGAACGCTTGTTTGCGTTCCCATTTTTCTTTACACATCTTAGCATTGCACTGATCTATAATTTGATTAATGTGTCCAAAACTAAGTTCAGAAGTTTTCATACCGTGCATAGCCCTTCTATATTGAGTAGCAAAGAAGGGTGGAATGACTCTATGTACCTGAGGCGCATTGTTTCATCGTTGATGTTGCCAGAACTATAGTAGAGCTTCTGCATGAAGCACTGGTACTCTTTGATCCGAGTCATGTCACATAAGCGGGCACGGAGGAACATCGCTGTGTTCATCATTTTATCATCGTCAATATTGCCGATGAATTCTTTGATCAAGGCCGCTGTGAGGCCGGTGAATCCTGTTTCTAGAATCACTGCTTTATTGGGAAGAAGATCCCACCATTCCTTTAGAATGCCGACAAACCCATTGACTATTGTGGCTGCTATGTTCTTAGGAGTTCTTCCATAAGTTTCTTGTTGGGTGTTACCCCAACCTATCATAGCATGAATGAGTTCCTTAACTTCTGCTACTGACTTACATTCTATTTTGTAGAAGTTAGGTTGCAGCGTTTGGATTCTAGTGGCTGCTTGGAAGGCTGGAGTACTTGATTCTCCCATTTGTTCTCCCATTTGTTCATCAAAGACGGGAGGCTCAAACTGAGGATCCTCTATATGGGATTCAGTTACCTTGTATGCTTAACATATTAACCTCTTTATCCTTGAAAAATAGAGGCTTGTACTCTTCTAGTACTTCTTTATAAGATTTCTTAGGAGTTGGATTGGCTAATTGTTGAACTTCAGACCAGGAGACAGCCTTTGACCAATCTCCTTCTTTTCTAGGAGTCATCTTGTGACTCAATTCTTGGATCCTTGGAAGGATCTTTGGAAGCTCTGCTGACAGACACTTTTGTATCTCATCGATTCGGGAATGAGTTTTCTCATTCTCGTCTTGTAGTTGTGAGATGCCTGATTCAATAATCTCATTTGTCTGTGTAGATCTGGAGATGATAGTACTTTTGAGACCAATAGTATGGTCTACCAATGGTTGCACAAAATCAGTGACTCTTTGTGATACTGCTTCAGGCAAGTTAGTAGAAACATTCTGAACAAGAGTTTCTACATATTTCACAGATTTTTCTATACTATCAACTTTCTGATTTAATAATTTTAGAGCTCCAGCTGTGTCTCCCTTTTTTCTTAGCTCTATAGCTTTTAGAGTTCTTTCCAGATTAGAGAGCTTTTCAGAATAAGTACTTACTTCTTCGTGAACAGATAAGAGGGCCTTATTGGTCCAATTTAACATCTTAGAGCTTTCAGAGGGCTCTATCTCTTTGTTCACAGCTCTTTGATACCAGAAGACAGCCTTCTGGGTTTCATCTGGAGAGATCAACTCATGTTGATCTGTAGTAGGGAAGACAGTTCTTGTGCTTGTAGAAGCCATATTGATTGTAGGCCCATTGACAGGGGCATATTTCTGACTTACTAACTTTTCACAATCTGAACACCATAGAAAGTCAGTAGATGGATCATGTGTCAAAGACTTATGGCTACACAAGAATAATTTTTCTTCTTCTTTCTGTTCTTTCTGTGGAGCAGATGATTCACCAACAGTAAAGTAAGAAGAAGTAGAAGCTACAGAATTGCTTCTAGGTAGGATTCTTTTAGAAATTCCAACATCAGAATTTCTTCTGAAGCTGAGTGTAACATTATCTTTACCTTCTGTAACAGATGTTGCATTTTCTAATTTTGGTCTGGATGTCTGAACAAATTTCTTAGCAAGAGTCCATTCTCTAGGGACTTTGATATCAGACCATGATATGAGCTCAGGTTCAATCTTTTGTGTTTCTAAATTCACGTGTGTCACCACGCTACTGCCCTTGGACACGCCATGCTTTACAGCTGGGTTCATGGTATTGACCAGTCTGTAAATGATTTTGTAGTGAATGGCTAGGGGACAAGAACCTACGCGCATATTTAAACCTGTTGTTGCCAGATGCAACTTGAGAACATCCTGTAGAAGATCATCTTTGGTGAGTGATACAGGATAGTTAGGGAATACTTCAAAAGATATAGGGCCGTTATGAAGGCCAGTCTGAACAGCTGCTAACAAGCTATCTTTAAAGTTGTCAAACCTAAGGTCCATTAAACAACATAATATACTAGCATTTAAACCTCTTCTAAATAAGGGTGTTATGCCTATCTGGACACAGCCTACATGTGCAAACTTGTAGGTGGACTGACGTTTTAAGGACTTAATATCAGCTTTATCAATGAGGGGAATATTGTATTCACAATTATTACTCTGGGCTACTTGAATAACAGACTCTCTAGTCTTAAACACTGTGGAAGCTAACAACTGAAATCTATTCAAATGGGAATATACTTCATTATAAGCTTTCTTAGGAAGTCGCCACTCAGGAGTGGGACTTGATTCACTTATAACATTAATTTCTTCATTGACAGAGAAAACATCGGACAAGTTTATCAAAGGATTATCCTCAGAATCTACAGTGGAAGATCTAGGAGATGTATCGGCCATTTGGGACTTACAAGCAAGGAAGCTGAGATTGACCAAAATCGTCGGGCAAAAACTCGTCTTACTGTTGCGCCTAACACACGGCGTCTTACGGTTGCGATAGCCACACCTGCCAATCTATGGAGTTGCTATATAAACTTGCTGTTTTCAAAAACTTGACTCCTCACGAATCTTTTCTTGCAGACTACAGACATAATACTGAACATAATTCCAAAACCAGCTCTGATACTATTTTCAACAAACACTGATTACCAACCTCTGATACATTTCTAGAATAGAAACATTTGAATCCGGCAATAAACTCTTTGTATGATCTTTACCACAATGATAAACACCATCATCTGTTTCGTAATAATCTTCAAACAAACTGAACTCCTGAACATTAATAACTTATACTCACAATCCACAATTAATATAGCAACTGACAGTATCACCATACTGCGTTATCTTAATCTGTACCAAATAATAACAGAATATCTATTTCTGCATCTTCTCCAAACAGATCTACTAAAACCATTACAACAACTTCGAAAACATCATCACATTCAAAGATATTTTCAAACTCATCAAAATTATCAATATTGATGAACTTCAGTTCTGCATTAATTCGAACTAATATATGTACAGACTTGAACATGTTAACTTACAAGAACTATAGAAGACTTGAAGACTTTTTGTCTCTGGAAATCTTTCTTTACAATAGACTTCTTTCTTCCTTTCCGTTCTCCTTCGGTGTTTCTGATCTATCCAAGTTCACTCTTCACCGGTGTAGTGAATGAGTTGAGAGATGCGCTATTAAATAGGCATTTCTAAGGCTTTTCACCGGGAGAAGGGAAACCGGAAACCGATAAAGGAGGTAACCCGTAAGATTCCTAGAAACTGACCCGTGAGTACAGCCCACTCACAAAAGCTTTATTAAAGGATGCATGGACCCACCACGCACTGTCAAAAGCAAAGGATAAGAACGAATCTTATCAAAAAGACAACCGACAACAGGCCTGTCGGATAGCCAAAAAGCAGAAGCACTCACGAAAAGCAAGGATAAGAAGGAATCTTATCCGACAGCAAGTGGCAACATGCCTGCCACAATAGCAGATAGTGCGGAGCGCACTAAGGAGAATCATAGAGGACAGAGGGACCCGGAGGGTCAGTGTCATCATCGGAGGATGATGAGCTATCATGTCGCGGAGGTGCTCCTGGAAGTTGACGTTCATGTTGTTCTAGCCAGATCCGAGAGATGTGAGCAGTTCCATCGTTGTCAGGTTGCAGATGCGGTCTGGTTGGAAACAGATAGTGGTCCAGTAGTTTGTAGATCTTGATCTGGTGCAGGTACTCTGACCGCCATAGTATGGTGTAGCAAAATCCTTCTCCACAGGGTTGCATTCGGCCGTTCCACAAAATTCCTGTGATTGATCTTAACATAATAATGTGCTTTAACATACCAGGGTATTTTACACTGGATGAGAATATTTCTTACAGTGTTAGGATGCACATTGAGAAGGGGAGAGTTAGACAATTTAGTAGGAAGATATTTTGATCAAGAAAAATTTGAAGTGTGAATCAGAAATATACTTCCTGTCCCCAAAGTGTGGGAGGCCGGTTCCAGAGATCATAATGCAAAGGATGCTCTTCAGTCCACATCCTTGAGAATTCGAACCGCCACAGAGTGTCCTTTCTAGGTATCAGTTGTCTAAGCCTGAGACCTTCGACTGGTAGGAAATCCGGTTGTTCAACAGCATACAGTGATCTCCATTGCCATTGGAGGCAACATTTTACTATTGGTTCCTGTAAAGTGTGAAATTCACGTCCTGGAATATCAGGGTCATAGAACTTGCATTCTGCTTCAGTCATAGCAGACTCCTTGTGTTGTTATCAGATTCTCTTGATACCAGAAGTGCTTCTGGGCTTCACGAGATATTCTGTTATCATTCTGAACCAATGTGTCAATCTGCTCCTTTGCATGCCTGTGATCCCATATTGATCCATGGGCTTCATGGATTACCTGTGTAACACTGATGTTCTTTGGAATATTGAGTTCTCTGCTAACAAAATCTGCGAGAGCATTTTGTTTCCCTGAAATGTGCTCTACTGAGAACTCGAAGTTGTCGAACCAGAGACCCCATCTCTGGAGTCTGTTAAAAGCAGTTTTATTGGCTGGATCACCGCCATTCAATCTTTTTCTGAAATCCTTGAGGTCGGATCTAAGAATGAATGCTTCATTCTGAACAAAGAATAAGAAAGCTTTGATTGCTTTCTTTGCAGCCAATATTTCCTTATGAGAAGAATGGTAGTTTAATTCAGAGCCCTGAAAAAAGCTCCAGAAGCATACCTGCAAACCTTTTCTCTACCATCTTCAGCTTTTTCTTTCAGATACCGCTCCCCAAAACTGTTCACTGGCGTCACATTCAATAATCTTTTTGGCCAGGTCCTGGTAGGGACATTGCTGGGAGCTGTTGGACTTGCTTTTTGATTCTGTGTACTGCCTGTGTCATCTCCTGAGTCCAACTCAGGAGCTTCTTTCTTCAGTCGTTTGTTGAGCAGTACTCTGTCAGCAGCTATGTTCTGGTAAAAACCAGCAACATAGTTAACACATCCTAGGAAGCGCTGCAACTGTTGCTTTCTCAAGGATTTGATCCGGGAAGTTCTGGATATTAGAAATAACATGCTGTTGCATTGTAATACTTCCAGAACTGATTCTAATGCCGAGGAAATCTAATTTCCTCTTTGAAGATCTCTATTTTAGTGAGGGGGACAGACAAATCCCGTTCTTATAAACAGTGTCATAAAATTTTTCTAGATGAGTTAATGTGCTCCTTAGGAGACTTAGAAAAGACCAGAATATCATCTATGTAAACAATGAAAAATTCAAGACAACTCACCAAATATCCTATCCATGATCTTTTGGAAAATGGATGGGGCTGTCTTCAAACCGAATGGAAGTACTTTCCATTCATACTGTCCACCTGGCACGATGAATGCCGTTTTCTTACATGTCTTCATCTCTTCAGAAATATCTGCCAGAAGCCGCTTTTGAGATCGAACTTGCTATATACTTTCGATCCTTTAATTCTTCTGAAGGATATCGTCCTTGGCAGGTATTGGGTGTTGCACAGCAGCAATGAATTTGTTGAGTGGCTTGTAGTCCACCACTAACCTCTTCTTATTTCTTAGCTGCTCACTCCTTTTATTTACATAAAAGGCAGTGCATGACCATGGTGAGTTTGATTCCTGTATAAAGCCAGCTTTGAGTAAGCTTCTGTATTTCACCATGACATTCTTTCCTTTCTGCAGGAGGCATTCCTCTGTGATGCGCCTTGAACTTAGGCACGACCTCATTTCCATTGCTATCTCTTGACTAGCTGCAGATCTAGTGAACAGTAATGTTTTTTCCTGTTAACAAAAGCATGCGGATCTTCACTGCAAACATTTTTTTTGATCTCTGGATACAATTTCTTCAATACTGACAGAGCAGTTAGAAATAGACTTATGTATCCAGGCATTGTTAACAGTCTTTATCTTCTGTGGCAAAGGAACTATGGACTGAAAAGAATATCTCCTGGGAATTTGAACAGGAGGCTGAAACAACATTATTGAAGTCTTGGGAGATGCTGAATGTATGACATTTCTGAAGAAAATCAACTCCAAGAAGACAGTCATAGTTCTCCATATTATGTTGATAAAATTCTATATCAATAGAATTTCCTTCAACATCTATTTTGACTTCTTGCCATGAATTTGCAGACAACTTCCCTTTTATCAAACTTGATCTTTAGTATGGGTATTAACCCAACAGTCACTGGGAATGGCATATTGTCTGATTAAACTTATTTCAGCACCCGTATCAATCATAGCATCAAGAACTGTATGGCTTAATATGTGGGATGCATATAGTTATTGCAATGAACGGATTCTGGGTGCAACATTAGAGTACATACCTTTGCCTGATCTGATCAGATCTTTTTGTTCAGCCAGGCTTCTGGTATGTGTGCTTCAAGATCCTCTGTAGAATCTTGTTCTTTTCACTTTCTATCTTCTGCTACCAGCTTGCTGTATTCTTCAGTGGCATTGGCAAGCACTTTCTCTAGTAGTTCCATCCTGGATTTTCTCCAGGTTCTTGTAGGCCTCTTTTGAAGCTGGATCAATGGAGGATTGTCCTGTTTCATATGAAGAGTATACTGGAGGACTGATTCCTCTTCCTCGACCACGCCAGGGTCCTGTCCTGCCTCTGCATAGGGACTTGTCTCTGCCGGATCCTCTGCTGGAAAGGTGGCCTTATAGGAAATGCTTCAAAAGGAACATCAGACTGCTGTTCAGTTCTGCTTTGTGCTTGACTTTGCTCAAGTTCTTGTTGTCTGATGTAGGCGATCCTGTAGATTTCTGAGTTCTTTGTGTCAGAAGACAGTTTTCTGGCTGTATCCCACGGGGGACAACTTTCATAAACTGACTGTAAGACTCTCTACTTGCCTTCTCACCAGATCTGCGCTTGGCGGAATCATAGGGTGAACGAAGTTAGACACCATGTTAATACTGAAGTGAGTAAAAGATGGAACAGAACTGTACCCGCTGTCTTCAGTACTGTCGCTGTCTTCAGATGCTTGCTGAATTGCATTACAGTGGTTCACCTTTTATAGAGGCATAGGAAATATCTGACGAAAGACTGTCAGTATCTGAAATGAAAGCATATTCATCTTCCTGTATGCCTTTGAGGGATAAGGCGTTTACTTTGCCTTACCTTTAGCTGTATGTCTTAATTAGGTTGGTTTAGGGTTAGGGCTAGGTCATCGGTGAGGTGGTGAGATGAGGTGGCACGTTTGGAGATGTGGATTTATTAATTATAAG
Source organism: Taxus chinensis (assembly GCA_019776745.2). Classification (NCBI taxonomy): domain Eukaryota; kingdom Viridiplantae; phylum Streptophyta; class Pinopsida; order Cupressales; family Taxaceae; genus Taxus; species Taxus chinensis. The sequence goes on along the minus strand of JAHRHJ020003119.1, from coordinate 789,005 downwards.
GTAATTAATAAATCATTAGGTGTGTAAGGTTTTAGGTGGTGAGGTAGGGTTAGGTTGCGGGACGAGATACAGGGTAAAGGGCATCGTAAGACCCAAATTTGGTGTCTACAATAAGTTAAAATGGATTGGTCATCTACTACTATCCTATTCAAAGGTGAAATAAAGAGGTTGCTTCCTGTTAGAAAGATGAAGTTCACAGTAAAGAAGTATGATGATCCAAGAGCTAACATCCTTCTTCAAGATTCTAAGCTAGGAAATTACTTCCTCACATCACAAAAAGATGAAAACTTGCCACTTCTCATGGAGGAATAAGAAGATCAAATCTGGACAATGGAATTTTATGGTAGTCATTCAAGAAACTGATGGAATTAATGAAGATGATGATGAGGAAATGATTAGACTAAAAGGAAAGAAAATTCTTAAAGGCTTAGTCTCTCTAGAAGACCTGTTTGACAAACATGACAGATTCATTCAAGAGAAAAAGAAGTTATCTTCTCGGTTTCCATTTGAATTTGATAGAAAATATTAGTACTTCAGAAGATCCAATATTGGTAAACATTGGTAAATGCTGCTCGCCTGAAGAGAAGAGAAGGTTTGTTTCTATTCTCAAGAAATATTCTAATTTTTTAGCTTACTCTTATGAAGAACTCAAGTCATTCCAGCTAAAAGAAATGCACCATTCCATTCCTTTGAAGCAAGGTGCTAAGCCTTTTAGGAAAAAGCAAATGCCCTATAATCCAAAGGTTGTTGATATCATCAAAGAAGAAGTGACCAAGATGCTAAAAGCCAAAATCATTTTTCCCATCCGCCACTCAATGCGGGTGGCTAACATTGTGCCAATAAGAAAGAAGAATGGGGAGATAAGGATATGTGTTGATTTTAGAAATCTGAATCAAGCCTCACTTAAAGACAACTATCCTTTGCCCATCATGGATCACATTTTACAAGTAGTCACTGGATCTCAGATGCTCTCTCTGATTAATGGGTTTTTGGGGTATAACCAAATCAAAGTGGTAGAGGAAGACTGCAACAAAAAAGAATTCACAACTCCTTGGGGCACTTTTGCTTATAGTAGAATGCCTTTTGGCCTAATCAATGCGGGAGCAATGTTCCAAAGAGCAATGGACTTGGCCTTTAGAGATATGAAACATTACATTGTTGTATATCTAGATAATCTCATGGCATTTTCGAAGAAAAGAGAAGAGCACATGTGTCATTTGGAAAAAATTCTTGCAAGGTGTAGAAAACATGGTATATATTTGAATCCCAAGAAATGCATATTTGGAGTCACAGAAGGTAAGTTTCTAGGACACATCATGAACAAACATGGATCACACATTGACCCCAAAAGAGAATAAGACTTATTCAAGCACTATCTCTACCCACCAACAAGAAAGGAGTTCATTCATTCTTTGTGAAGGTAAACTTTCTTCGCCACTTTATCCCTGAGTTCACTGAATTGACAAAGCATGTCACTTATATGATGAGGCCTCAATCAAGTTTCAAATGGAGCCATGAAGGGAAAACTACATTTGAAGAGATAAAAAGAGCTATTGCCAAAGCTCCTACTCTTGTATCTCCAAATTTTAACAAAGAGTTCATCATGTATTGTTATGCCTCAAAACACACTCTATTTGTTGTCCTTGTCCAGAATAACGATGAATATTTGGAAGCACCCATTACTTTCATGAGTTGTCCTTTGAAGAAACACGAGCTCAAGTACATTCAATTGGAAAAGCACACATTTGCAGTGGTCAAAGATGTAAAAAAATTCCACTTCTACATTCTCAACTCTCATACTATGGTAATGGTCCCTGGTAGTGCAATCAAATCCATTTTGACACAGCAAGATCTTAGAGTCAAAAGGGGGAATTGGATCACAAAAAATCAAGAGTATGACCTAGAGATTCAACCTTCCCATCTGGTAAGAGGAAACGGTCTATGTAAGCTAATTGCTGAAGATGAAACTCTCAAAGTTCAACACAGAAAGGAAGATGAAACTTGCTTAACTTGCCCAGAAAACTACCCGCAAGTTCTCTTTGTAACCAGTACTGACAAGTGGTATGCAGACATCACTTTTCTACTTACTTATGGAGAATGTCCCTCTCATCTAGATTACAAGAAAAGAAGGACTGTCAAACTGAAATCAACCAAGTACATTATTTGGAATCATGTGCTTTATAAGAAAGGAATGGATTGTTGCTTCCTTCTATGTGTTGATAAAGAGGAATAAGGAAAGTTGCTTAAAGCCTATCATGGACCAAGCGTGTGGTGAACACTTCTCAGCAATGGTGACTACCCACAAGATTCTTAGAGGTAGATATTATTGGCCTTCTCTTTTTGCTGATACTCAGAGCTGGGTTTCTAAATGCAAAGCATGCTAGTAATTTGTTGGAAAACCACAGTTAGTTGCATTGCCTCTCATGCTTGTGATTATTGAAGAACCATTTCAACAATGGGGGCTAGACTTCATCGGCATGTTGAATCCCCATTCAAGTGCTAGGCATACTTATGTGCTCACTGCCACAGACTACTTCACCAAATGGTTGGAAGTCCATTCCAACCAAACAAGCTAGTTCTGAAGTAGTTTACAGTTTCATTAAAGAATACATCATTGTCCATTTTGGGGTGCCTCAAAAGATTGTTGTGGAAAATTCCACTTATTTCTCTTCAAGAGAATTGATAGAGTTCTATTAAGGTTTTGGCATCTCTCTAGCACCTTCTTCTGACTACTATCCAAAAGGAAGTGGTCAAGATGAGTCAAGTAACAAGAACATTGTGACCATTGTCAGAAATATTATTGATGAGAATAAGAGGAATTGACACAAGAGATTGTATGATGCATTGTGGGCTGACAGGATCACTCCCAAGAAGGCCATTGGTAATTCACCTTTTCAACTGTTGTATGGATTTGAAGCCGAGATCCCCTTCATAATTAAAATGCTAGCTCTCAAATTGCTTCAAGAGGTGGATGTGATGGCCAATACAAAGACTCCATTAACAAAAGGATCCTTTTTCTTGAGAGGCTGGAAGAAATCAGAACTCATGTGGTTGATAAAATCAAAGAACATTAGCTAAAAGAGAAAAAGTTCTTTGACAAAAGGACCAAGGCAAGAGAGTTTAGATTTGGAGATTTTGTCCTACTTTGGGACAAGAGAAGAGAACCAAAGGGAAGCCATGGAAAATTTGATTCTTTATGGCTTGGACCTTTTCGAATTCTTGGAACTTGTGGTGAGAATGTTTTTCTCCTATCATACTTGGATGGGACTCCATTAGGATTTCCTAGAAGTGGGAAATATTTGAAGCTATATCATCAGTGAAAGTGAGTTGTCCCTCACCTTGTAGCATAGTTTTGTTTTTTTCCCCTCTTCTGTTGTGTTTTTTATTTTCCCTTTTCTATTTTGGTGTGTTTTTGGTTTGTGTATCCTCTTCTTCCTTCTTGCTTTCCTCGGAAGTTGTACATGACTCTATAAGGCCCAATGGATAAGGCACTGGTCAAATTTATATGTTTTAAAACTTGAGATTTTGGATGCTCATGCCATGTTTTCTCCCTGTTCAATCCATGCCATGTCCCCAAGCTAGAGCCACTGTTGTCCCCTCAAAATTTTCCTTCATTTTCCAAGTTTGGACTTAGAAATTTTTAAGTTGTTTCCCTTTGAAAATGTTCCAGTCTAAGTATTTTGAAATTTGGCACTTCCCAAGGGATCAAGGATTATAAGGAACACCTCCATCAGATAGAGAATTCTTTCCCCTTTCCAGAAAGGTAAGGAAGTCCTCCTAACTCCTTGTATTTTGCAAGTTATGGCTCGACGGAGTTTGGAGGGGAAATTTTCCTTAGGTGGGCCCATCGAGGAAATTTTTCCAAGGAAATTGGTGGGTTAGCGGAGACGTGGAGAGAAATTTGACACTTAGCCTTTTGGCTAAAAAACTCAAAGGTGAAATGTTGGACTCTCATCTCTACATCGAATCAGAAGGTGCCATGTGTCCACATCAACAGTGGAGGTCGGGTTGGTGGGGGTGCAAAGATTTTGGGGAAAATTTCCCAATTTGAAAAAAGAGGGAAAAAGGTCACATTTTGGCCCACAGACCTGAATTTTGCCCTAATTTTGCCATTTTCCCCCTAAATCTTCAAGAGGCCATATCTTTCAATCTAAAGCTCGGACTTTCGTGTTTTTGGTATAAATGGAAAGCTGGTGAAATTCTCCGCACGATGGACACTTCAATTTTAAATTTTGATGGAGTTTTGTGGGAGCCATAGATATGTCATGGAGCTTAAAGACAGATTAGACCATGTTGTATGTCATTGGTAGCCAGGGATATGGTTTAGCTGGCACTCAGGTTTGTGGAGAAATGGATAGCACTCCAATAGGACTTGATCTTGTCCTAGCTGTTTTAGGTTGTGCCTTGCAACCAAGGTAAGAGGACCTATTTTGTAACCTTGTAATGGTGAAGGAGATGAAGATGTCCTTCTCTTTGCTTGAAATTCTATGATGGAGACCTTGATGAAAACATGATCAACACCCCAGATCTGAACTCTCACAAGTTGTCACTTCTCAAAACATGGGTATGTTCTCAAAACAAGGCAAAGGTTACTAGAGACATTGGAAATCCTGATCTGTTATGCATACTTTTGCAAATGGATTTTGATCTTCTGTGGGTATACAAATGCAAATCAGGGATAGTACATGATAGGATCTTTGTTGTTTAGATGATTTTTGGTGGGGGATTGACAAGACAAACTGGGATAGATCAGATCTTTGACAATCTCTACAATACTTGAACAACTATCAGATGAAATGCCTCAAATAATCAGGATGTTCTTTCAACCAGAAGAGGCACAAATGGAAGCCCAGGTTGCACTCTTCACACAATCTTTGAGAACTCACCACAAAATCTTGAAGTAAAGAACTCAATTAAACACAAAAATCCTTGATCAAACCACGCCTAAGGTACCCCCAAAGGCTTACAAGAAATCTCTGCAGTCAAGGAAGGTAAAGTGATTTTAAATTTGTTTATCTCCTTATCAGATGAAGGCTCTTCTGAATATGAGATTGCAAATGCCACTAAAATATCAACCAGAAATAGAGATCCTATGTGATTCCTAAAGACTTTCAATGCAAGGTTGCAACAAGAACAATGAAAACTATTTGCAAGCATTAAAAATGATAACAGACGCCATATTACCCAACGAAAAACACAGATTTAATTCAAAACTTGTTAGATTCAACAGCAGGGGAGAGTCACATGAACAATCTCATAGCTGTGTGGTGGCTATACACTTGTAACCAACTCACATACATTAATTTCCAACACATGAGACATTAACCTGGTTCTTTGGTGGATTTCTCAGAAAATGAGCTTTCTCTCAGAATTTTTGCTCATGATTTTCAACTCCCCCACCTTTACAATTTCTCCAAAATGCATTATATACCCTCATGCCACCATTGGAGCCTTCTTTCCCAAGAAAATAATATGCCATGGGATCAAGTTTGTTACAAAAAATTCTTCATGATTCAATGAAAATGACATCAAACAGAAAAACACTCGCAGGTTGCCAGGTGTGCCCAAAAAGATTAAATCATTACAAATATCTGGATCATTATCCATCCTGGAGGCATGTTTTTCATCATTGAGGCATGCAAACACCTTTACTCATCATTTTCACCTTTTTACCTTTTCAAATTACCTCTGTAACTTTTGATTTTGTCATTTCACGTGTTTTCTTGGGCTGGGACAAAAATTATTTCAAAAACACTCAAATCAAAGAATTAATCCATGAAAGTGATACCAAAAATCCTGGAAGGCCAAGACAACACAAAATCACTATAAATTTGATGAATTTTGATGCAAAAATCGTGATTCCAAGCTTCCTGGAGCTCCCATGGTGGCAAAACAAATGGATGCACAAAACCGTCGATCTTATTATCCATCTTTTAATCCTGCCCTCCACGTGGAAGATGGGAGATCCAGAAATAAGCTTGAGTTACCTTTTTAAATTTGGATAAGGCCGACACGTGGCAAAAATGATGATTGGGATCATTTTTGACTTTTCCACATTTTTTGAAAAAATGGAAAATTTTGACTATTTTCTCCGCCCCTCCGCCTTTGAATTTTGGAGCTGACACGTGGCATATGGTGGGTCCCATTGAAATCACGCTTCAATTCTACACATTTTGACCTTTTTTGGAAATTGGGAAAATTTTCACTTTTTACCCCACGGGCCCGCACCTCCGATTTCTCCCTTGCCACGTGTCTCCTTGTGATTCGCTAGCGGGCCAGCACTTAAAATTTTGATTTTGAACTCTTTTTTACAAAAGGGAAAAAATTCCTTTTACTTCCATTGGCCCGCCACCCCCTTGTTTCCATTGCCACGTGTCCATCTCCTCATTTGCTGTTGACCTCGGGCTTAATCTTCAAAATTTTCCTTCTTCCTTAACTTTCTTTTTGCACAAATTTTGGGGAAAATCCTCTTTTTATTTTGTCTCTCAACTTTCCCTCAGGGCCCAAAATTCTAATTTCCCTTTTTTCATCCAAAAAAGGGAAAAAAACCTCCCTTTTTCCTTCAAACCTTCCTTGACAAAAATTTTTTTAAAATTCCGTCAAACTTCCAAAAGTCATGTGTCCACATCCCCCTTTTGACCTTAAAATAGGACACGTGTCCTCTCCTGATTTGATGGCCATGAGAGGGCTCGGGCCAAAAATTTTACTTTAACCTTTTTGAAGCCAAAAACTGTCAAAATCATAAGTCCTCCGCCCATCGATCCCCTCTTCCCGCCGACTGCCACGTGTCCTCCTCCTGATTGGCTGCAAATTTTCGGGCCAAAATTTGATTTTGAAAATTTTGCAAAATAAAGCAAAAATTTTCAAGGAGATCTGACCACCATCCCCTAGCCAATCAAAACATGCCACATAGGCAAATTTTGGAAAAAGGGAGCCATGGGCCCGAAAATGCCCCTTTGCCACCAAAAAATGAAAAATGAAAAGTTAGAAAATTTCCCCACCGCATCCTTAGCCAATGAAAACCCGCCACGTTGCCAATACCTTCTGAGGATGAATTTGATGGGAAAATGACACCGTCTGACCGTCAAAACGTAAAAAATTTCCAGGGATGCCCTAGAATTCAATTTTTTCACCAAGGATGGCAGATTTTTTGATTTTGAATCAACTGAAGCATGATTTTACAACATTTTCGACCTTGGGATTGGATTTTCAAATACAAACAAGTATGAATTGATCAATTTGATTTTTTCACGATCTGGCAAAGGGAAAAATGACACAGCCCGTGAAATTTGGAAAAACTAGGGCACAAAAAAGGGCAAACTTGGAATATTCCTTCAAATTAGGGAAAAACAACAAGTTTGTGAGCATTTTAAAGCATTCAACTGGAGGGGAAGAAAATTAGACCATTAATTCAAAGGGTAAAATGTTTTTGAGCAAATATAGATTTGAAAATTTAGGGCAACATGGTGCAAGCTCAAAAATGGCACCAACATTGGCTCTTGCTTGGGGATGGGCACTCCCAGTGAGTGCCACAAGGAAAAAACATAGACCAAGTGCCAAAATATCCATTGGGCAAAGGAGTCAAGAGCCAAAATCACCAAAAAAAAACCAGCTGAGAAAACAACTGACAAAAATGGCTGCCACAGAACAAGGAAAACCACAAAACTGACAAAACACCAAAAACAGAGAAAAAACAAACACTATACACTGTACAAGCTGGTGCATACCTCAAATTTGGGGATTAATCCAAGAAATGTTTCAAATGTCTACCATTAACAGGTAGCTCCAAGCAATTCCCCATCTAAGTCCTTGAGAAAGAAGGTATGTTCACCAATTCTGATATCAATGGCATAAGGGCCCATCCATAATGCATCAAATTTTCCATGCTTGCCCTTGTCTTCATGCCTACTATCCCACAACAAAACCAGATCTCCAACATTGAAGGCTCTAGGAGTGACCTTCTTGTCAAACAATCTCTTCAATTTTTCTCTAAATCTGACATGCCTTTGATGGGATGCTCTTCTCTCCTCATCAAGCTCAATAATCTGATTGATCCTTGATTCATATGGACCAAGCTCTTGATCTTGCAACTGTTTAGAAAACTGAAATGAAGATAATTGCAGGTGTAAAGGTAGCAAAGCCTGAGTTCCATACACCAATTCAAATGGGCTTTTACCAGTAGCTCTTTTAGGAGTTATCCTATCAGCCCAAACTGCAAATTTCAATTGTTCACCCCACTTCTTCTTGTTTTTCCAAGGTCCTTCTAATGTTCTTCAAAAAATTCTTATTGTTGGACTCAGCTTGTCCATTCCCTTGGGGGTTATAGTTTGAAGAATAAGTCAGATTGATTCCATATTCATTGCACATTGCCATTAAAGGTTTGGCTCTAAAGCACATGGCATTATCAGCTACAATCTTGACTGGGACTCCAAATCTGCATATGATTTGATTCAACAAGAAGTCCATAACTATTTGGTGTGTTGCTTTCTTGGTGGGGATTGCCTCTACCCACTTTGTAAAATAATCAGTGGCTACAAGGATCCACTTATGGCCAGCACTAGAAGGATCTGAAATCTCATCAATGAAATCCATCCCCCATTGCTTGAAAGGAGCTTCAATTGATACAGGCTGCAAAGGAAGGGAGCCTGAAGCTTTCAGTCTTCCAGAGAAACGTTGGCAACTATCACATTTTCTAACCAGCTGGGTTGCATCTTTAAAGAGAGTAGGCCACCAATAACCAGCTCTCAAAATCTTATGTGTTGTTACTCTTCCAGCAAAGTGTCCTCCACAAACTCCCCCATGGAAATCAGCAACTATCTTGGGAGCTTCATCTTTAGTTATGCATTTCAAGAGGACACCTTCAGGGTTCTTCCAAGCCAGCCCAAGGTCTGTGATGATATATTTTTGAGAAGCCAGCTTGAGGGCTCTTTTCTGATTTTTATTTAAATGATCAGGACAACAAAGGTGTCTGAGGTAAAATATTATATCCTTGTTCCACTCATAACTTACCAACTTTGTAAGAACATCTACCCTTTCTTCCTCTAGCTGATTCACTTCCACATTTTGCAAGTTGCTCTCAGCCATGAGCTTAGCAAGACCCAAACCTCTTACCAAATTTGTGGTTTGGATGTCCATATCATACTCCTGCAGTTTGTTCACCCATCTACATATTTTACTTGAGATCTCCATCTCTGATAAGATGTCTTTCACCATGGTGTGGGGAACATAAGCAACAACTTTTGAACTCAATATATAAGGCCTAAAAACTTTTGTTTTGCTTTCACCAAGGAAAATGCTTGTTTTTCCATGATTGTATACTTTAAATCAGCAACTTGTAAAGCCTTGCTAAAGAAGGCAATAGGCCTCTCAGCTCCATTCTCATCCTTTTGAAAAAACAGAAGAATAGTTCAATTCAGAGGCAAAAGGAAAACCTGATTTGGAAATGGCTCATTTTGAAAAACAAAAGCAAATACTTAGAAAATATGGAGCTTATAGTTAAACACTTCAAAACAGGTGCATGTTTAAGTGCATCCTTTGATTCCTTCAAAATCTTGAATGGCAGCCTCCTCCCACCTGATAACTTGATCCTTTCTTTAACATGCTTGTGATTGGAAGAGTTAACTTAGCAAAAGTTGGAAACAAACCTTCTAATAAAATTAATTTTGAAGAAAGATTGGATAACCTTTCTTGGTTCTGGGATAGGTCTTTGTGAAAGTGTCTTCCACTCTTGGAAATCAGGGTCTATCATAACACCATCTTCAGACACAATGCATTTCCAAGCAGCTTGGCATTTTGCATTCAAAATGACACTTCTTTGGATTAAGAGAAATGCCATACTCCCTTTTATCTTAAACAACATCATTCTCCAAGTGTGTGCAAATATCCTTGTACCATTGAAAACACAGTCCAATCTTGGTAAATGCAATACCTCTTTCTATCCATCTAGCTAACATCACTTCCTTTGAAAAGTTGCATTCAATCCTTACAAAAACATATGCTCTCCCAATGAGCTGAAGATAGCAAGTCTTAACAAAAAGCAAAAACCTCTTACCAAATTTTTGGTTTGGATGTCCATATCATACTCCTACAATTTGTTCACCCATCCAATTTTACTTGAGATGTCATATCTCTGAAAGATGTCCATTTCACCATGGATAGTTGTCCTTGGGGAACTAAAAACAACTTCAAACTCAATATATAAGGCTCTGAAAACTTTTTCTTTCACCAAGGCAAATGTTGTTTCTCCATGATTGTATACTTTAACTCAACATCTTGTAAAGCCTTTCTAAAGAAGGAAAAGGCCTCTCAGCCTTGCATTCTCATCCTTTTGCAGCAAAACAGAAGCAATGGTATACTCAGAAGGCAAAGGAAAAGATTTGGAAAGGCCTCTTATAGTTTGGGGCTGCTAAAACAGGTGCATGTTTAAGTGCATCCTTAATTCCTTCAAAATCTTGAATGGAAGCCTCCTCCCATTTGATAACTTGGTCCTTCTTTAGCATGCTTGTGATTGGAAGAGTCAACTCAGAAAATTGGAAACAAACCTTCTAATAAAATTAATTTGACCAAAGAAAGATTGGACGCCTTTCTTGGTTCTTGGGATAGGTACTTTGCTGATTGCTTCCACTCTCTCAGGGTCTATCATAACACCATCTTTTGACACAATGTGACCAAGCAGCTTGGCCTTTTGCATGCCAAAATGACACTTCTTTGGATTAAGAGAAATTCCATACTCCCTACATCTGATCAACATCTTCTCCAAGTGCTGCAAATGATCACCTCTCTGCCTTGAAAACACAGTCACATCATCTTGGTAAACTGCAATGAACTCATTGATGTAACCAGCAAAAAGCAACATCCATTTCTCTTTGAAAAGTGGCACCAACATTCATCAAACCAAAGGGCATCATAACAAAAACATATGTTCCCCAAGGAGTAGTGAATGCTGTCTTAAGTCTTTCTGATTCTTTGACAACCACTTGATTATATCCAGAGAAACCATCCAATGTAGAAAGCAATTCAGACCCTGTCACAAGCTGCAACATATTTTCCATATTTGGCAAGGGGTAGTTGTCCTTCATGGATGCTTTATTTAGATTTCTAAAATCCACACAAAGTCTGATGTCTCCATTCTTCTTTCTGACTGGCACAAGGTTTGCAACCCAAGATGAATATCTAGTGGGCTGAATAATACCTCCATCTCTCAACTTCTTTAACTCCTCTTGCATTTTCATGGAGAGAAGTGGATTAATTGGCCTTTTCCTCTATCTGAATGGTTTGGTCATTTGTTTCAAGAGGGATCTCATGTTGAAACAATCTTCTCTATACGCTTTCAGCTCTGAATAGGACCAAGCAAGGCAGTCTTGATATTTTTTAAAGAGTTGGGCATAGGACTGTTTTTCTTCTTTACTTAAATTTCTGCCCAACCAAACCTTCCTTGGTTTTTCCTTTGTTCCCAAGTCATGCTCTTCCACATCCCTTGAGGCAGACATGTTTCTATTTATGATGCAATCAACATTGTTAAAATTTGACTCAAGTGCAACAAGACCTCTAGGAATGGTGTTTGTTTTCAATTGGATGATATCTTTTCCAAATAAATTTTCTCTTACTTCACTCATGCATACCATTGGATCCCAATCAATATTCTGATTTACAAAATCACCTTGGTTTTTCAGAACCTTAGCACTTGAGCATCATCATTAAACACTTGCCAATGTTTCACATTATCAGGGACAGCTGGCCTAGTTAGCACTTCAATGTTGTATTCACAATAAGGTGAAATGGTGCAATTTCCAAATCTAGAACCCAACACTGCCAACTTGTCAGCAGTAACATTGAGACCTCTATCATGGTACACAATGTTAAAGGAATCAAACATTTCAATTAGATCCCAAACTGCATGCTTATACTGTTTCATACGCTGATTTTTTGTAGCATACAATTTTCTTATTTGTTTGACAACCAGCTCTGAGTCTCCTTTTGCAACAATATCCTTCACTCCATACTTCCATGCAATTCTTAACCCCAACAACAATGCCTCATACTCAGCAATGTTGTTAGTGCATTCAAAATTAAGTTTGAAGGAAAAAACAAATTCTTCCAAACTAGGAGAAAGCAGAACTATACCAGCACCATTTCCAAATTTGGAGCAAGCTCCATCAAATAGCAAGGTCCAAGGAGAACCTACCATATCAAGGCACTTTGATTTTTCCATCTTGTGTTCTTTTCCATCAGCAAAACCAATGAAATTCTCAGCATCTACATCAGCAAACAACACTTCATAGGAAGCATTGTTGGGATCTTCAATTAGGTGCAACATCTTCTTTTCACCATAAAGTTTGACAAGGCTGCCCTCAATGGGAATGGTGGCAAAAGACATGTCCATCTTAATGCTTCCACCAACACTTGCAGCCCATTTTCTTGACAAAATCATACCCCATTTGGTAGGGCAATCAACAATTACAACATCAAGTTTCAAATTCTTACCCGGATAGGCTGCAAGTTGCACTACCAAACCCTTCACACAACCAACCACTGGCACTTCCCTTGAATCCATGGTAGTACACTTCCCATAGGTAGCTGTCACTTTGATATCCAACTCATTCATGACTTCTAGAGGCATGACATTACATGATGCACCGGAATCAAACATACAATTGTGAAGTAGCCTATCTTTTATGAGCAAAGTTGTGAAGAATGGATCAACATTCAATTGGGAATCAACCAAAGATGTCCCCAAATATACCTCAGGTGTCTCTCCAAGATCTTCTACTGCTGGTGGTGTTTCAAGGTCAGCAATGATTTGAGGAGGAGTCTCAACAACATTTACATTTCTTCCTGGAGTAACCTTCTCTTCTTTCAATCCCAAGTACTCAAATGCTCTCTTCTTATGCTCAGGAATTCTAAGCAACCCAATGATTGGAAGACTCACTTTAATTTGTCTCAATACTTGGGCTATGTCATAGGGGAACACTCTTTTGCAAAACAACAATGGAAGGGAGACAAGAAGATTCATTAGATGGCAAGTGATTCTTGGCAGCCTGGGCATGAGGAGGGCTATAATTTTTGTCTTGGGACAACAGAACTTTTGAGCAAGTGTTTCTTTCCTAGGAGCTTCTTTTGGAATGCTTGTGAGCAAGGGTGTTTTAGGTTTGGCTTGAGGCCCAACTCCCTTAACAACTTTGCTTCTAGTGTTATAGTCTTTCTCTTGAGCTACAACAACATTCATCAACAATTGTCTATCTTCCTCCGAAGGGATACCACCATCATACTTCTTAATCATCAAAGCTCTTAAGTATTCAAAGTCATTGTTAGGAATTTCAAAAGCTTGCACTACATCAACTTCAAGAGCATGAGGGGGAAGAAAGACTTGTACCCATTTGATGCAATCCCAAAAGGTTGCAGCAGTCCTAGCACTTATTACTTCAGTAGATGTTGCTCCTCCTTGTGAGCTTGAAGAACAACCCATCATGCAAATATCATCATCAGTTCCATCCTCATTATCAGCTTCATCAACTTGTTGGTCCACTTCACATGGAGGATGAGGAAGAAAACATCTATCACACCAATCCATATCAGCAACTTCATCAACAACAGCAAACCCTGAGTAGTTAGAGGGATCAGGAACCAATCTACCTTCACGTGCTTGGGGTTGTCTATTTCCAGATCCCATAGGTCCTTTACCTCTATCATCTTGTCTTTGATCACCCCTAGGATGATTGCTAAATCTATCTTGTGCTTGCTGCCTAGGCTGACCTTGTGAAGTCTTCCCAATTCCCTTCTCAGCTCTTGCCAACTTGTATGAGATTTCTTTGATAGCCCCTGCCAAAGTTTTCACAACCTCTTCTAAATCAGCACCTTTGCTAGCTTGAGGTTTTTCAGGGTTTATCAATTTTACACCATCTCTCTTGAGAGGTTTCCCAATTGCTTTGATATTGTTTTCAATTTGAACTGCCATGGTGAAAGCTTGTCTTAGATTGGTTGGGTTATTGTCTCGTAGGTAATAGGCTGCCTTCTTATCAAATGCATCTGCATATTTGATTAAACAAGATTCATCACAAGGCCTCAAACCAACAGGAAGCCTTCTCAAAGTTTTGTTAAACCTTGTGTTGAAGTCATGGACTGATTCATTAGGGTTCTTCTTGATATTCTCAAACTCAGATAAAAGAAATCTAGGATCAGTCTTGTCACCATATTGCAACCTAAATGCATTTTTCATTTCAGTCCATGAATCAATAGAATTATCAGGTAGAGCCTTGTACCAATCCCTAGCATCTTCTTCTAGTGTATGAATAAACAATTTGACATACACATCCTCAAACTCTATCTCAAAATCTTCCATCATATTATCAAAAAGTTTGAGATGCTGATCACCAGTAATAGCATTGTTACCCTAGGAATTTTGGCAACCTATTTCTGACATCTTGTGGGACAACATTTGGGTAACCATCCATTCCTCTAAAATTTATAGGACCAAATGTGTTAACAACAAATGGAGGCCTAGGCTGAGCCATATTGTTTGGAGGGGGTGATCTTGGAGGTGAAACAAGCTGATGAGGAGTGAGAGGTCTTTGGGGAATGGGAATGAAAACTTCAAAACATAGATCTCTCTTAAGGGCTCTCCTTCTTGATGATCTCTAGCAAATTTAGAAAATACAGAGAAGATTTAGGAGCAAGCCTTTCAAATGCACAAGAAGGTCCCTCACCTGATGGGGAATTCAAATCAGAATAGGATTGTCTGAATCAGATCCACTTGAAGAAGAATTGTAGTCCTCAATAACAGGCTGCTCACTTTCAAACTCAACAATAGGGATCTCCTTTCTTATAGTCAAGTCTCCAACAACCTTCCACACCTTTCTCCCCTCTAGCTCTGAGTTTCTTGAATCTGTAAACAACTTCTTAGCAGAGTCCTTGATGAAGAGATATCTTCTTCCTTCTAGTTTTGAAGATTTAGCAACAAAAAATAAATGACAGAAAGGTAAGACAACTGGTATTTTCAAGATCAAATCAGCATGGAGTCACCACTAAGGAATTTCACCTTAGTTGTGCAAAATGCACTAAAATAATCTGTCAAATGTTTGCTATCAGCACTGAAAACTTTGCAAAGCCTTATAAATCAGACCTTCTTCTTCTTAGATCAATCAATCACAATGCAACCAAAGTGTATGAACTGCTAGGAAATGAAAAAGGGCAGACAAAACTTGAAACCCTTGTTTAAAACTTGCAGATCTGAAGCATAGAATGATATTTTAACAATGTAGCAGCTCAAATACTTGAATACACGAATGCTCAAGCTTTTCAAATACTTCAAAAAAACCAAGAAATTCCAAGAAGTTTTCGGGCAACGGTGCCACTCGTGTTGGTATCCAAATTTGTTCTCCTTTTCAGTCTGAGCAGCACCATAGATATGTCATGGAGCTTAAAGATAGATTAGACCATGTTGTATGTCATTGGTAGCTGGGGATATGGTCTAACTAGCACTCAGGTTTGTGGAGAAATGGATAGCACTCCAATAGGACTTGATCTTGTCCTAGCTATTTTAGGTTGTGCCTTGCAACCAAGGTAAGAGGACCTATTTTGTAACCTTGTAATGGTGAAGGAGATGAAGATGTCCTTCTCTTTTCTTGGAAAAGTATGATGGAGACCTTGATGAAAACATGATCAACACCCCAGATCTGAACTCTCACAAGTTGTCACTTCTCAAAACATGGGTATGTTCTCAAAACAAGGCAAAGGTTACTAGAGACATTGGAAATCCTGATCTGTTATGCATAGGATTTTGCAAATGGATTTTGATCTTCTTTGGGTATACAAATGCAAATCAGGGATAGTACATGATAGGATCTTTGTTTTTTAGATGATTTTTTGGTGGGGGATTGACAAGACAAACTGGGATAGATCAAATCTTTGACAATCTCTACAATACTTGAACTATTAGATACTGATGCCTCAAATAAAATGTTCTTCAACTAAGAGGTACATAATGGAAGACATTTCTTCAACAATATTTGAGAAGAGGTTATAAATTAACTCTTCACAAATATTAAATCACATGAAGTAGAACTACACCTAATTTACACAAGAATCCAAACATGGAGTTACAAGGCCTAAATCTCACAGTCAAGTTGAAGGTAAAGTGATTTTAAATTTGAAAATAATCTCCTTATCAGATGAAGGCTCTTCCAATTGATATTGCATGTATTTGAACCACTATGTTTGGATAACATCAGGTACTATCCTTTTGACTACTTTTTACTTTCAAGAAAATTTCTTGCTCATAGAACATCAAATTTATTTGAGGAATTTAAAAATGATTCTAACAGAAAATGCCAATTTCAAAGAGATAAAAAAATGATTAACTAAAATGGTGATACATTAAAAAGGGGGTGTGAGGATTAGCAATGTCAGAGCTGTGTGATTTATAAAAATGTGCTTTTACACTAGAATAGGTATGACAGTTCTCCACAATGTATCTAGCAATTTTTATTCAATACAATTGGATTCCAAGCAACACAATTGTTCAAGTGAAATGCAAACATAATAATATTTAAAATGGTCAAAATCAAAAGAATGCAAGCAAAACACACAAGGGGTTCAAAATTTTGCTTAATGGTATGCACACCTAAGATTTTATCAAGATAAGGGCCTGGATCACATGCAAGGATAGTTTTAACAATTATTGACAACACACTGGCTTTACAAAGAAATGTTTAGATGCTTTGTTACCCAATTAACTTCTCCTTTAAATGAGCCCAATACTCCAATTTATAGAAAAAATGAGAAGGAGAAATGTGGGAAAATGGAAGCTTGAATTTGTCCTTCAAATAAGATGCATGGAATTGAGTAAATGTTGTATAGTACTTGCAAAAGGCTCAATTTCTCCCATGTGCTTTTAACAGAGCAAGAAGATGATTTCTTGGAGAGGGATAACACTGTTCTGAAAGGATTTGATCTTACCCTCAATTTTTCTGATTCAAGTGCCTTTTTTGGTAAGAAACCTATAGGTAACCACCAAATTGAAACTCATCCCAAGATTTTGTGCAATTTCGTTGTCAGAAATACAAAATTATGGCCTTCTGAACACTCAAATCAGCTTTTGTTCATGGAAGATGCGTTTCTTGAAATCATGGAATATTTTGATCTGGAGATGAAATAGTATGAATATGTTTCTCAAAAGCACTACTAATGATGGTTACTGTTTCAAAAATAAGAAATCCAAATTGGCGTAGAGACATTGCTTGTTCCAGAAAGTCTATTTTGGTGCATTTTTGCAAATGGATTGATTCTTTTGTTGACACACAATGCAAATAAAGGGATATTTCACGTTTGGTCCCATAGGATTTTGTTATGTCCCAGATGATTTTTTTGTGGAGTTGACGATCCCAAACTGGGATATATCAGATCTTTGACAACCTCTACAATACTTGAACAACTATCAGATAAAATGCTTCAAATAATCAGGATGTTCTTTCAACCAGAAGAGGCATAAATGGAAGCCCAGGTTGCACTCTTCACACAATCTTTGAGAACTCACCACAAAAAATTGAAGTAAAGAACTCAATTAAACACAAAAATCCATGATCAAACCATGCCTAAGGTACCCCCAAAGGCTTACAAGAAATCTCTAATTGCAGTCAAGGAAGGTAAAGTGATTTTAAATTTGTTTATCTCTTTATCAGATGAAGGCTCTTCTGAACATGAGATTGCAAATGCCACTAAACTATCAACTAGAAATGGAGATTCTATGTGATTTCTAAAGACTTTCAATGCAAGATTTCAACAAGAACAATAAAAACTATTTGCATGCATTTAAAAGTGATAACAGACACCATATTGCCCAAAGAAAACACAGATTTAATTCAAAGCTTGTTAGATTCAACAGCAGGGGAGAGTTTCATGAACAATCTCAGAGATGTGTGATGGCTATACACTTGTAGCCAACTCACAAACATGAAGATCTAACACATGAGACATTAACCTAGTTCTTTGGTGGATTTCTCAGAAAATGAGCTTTCTCTCAAAATTTTCTCATGATTTTCAACTCCCAACCCCTTTACAATTTCTCCAAAATGCATTATATACCTCATGCCACATTGGAGCCTTCTTTCCCAAGAAAATAATATGCCATGGGATCAAGTTTGTTACAACAATTCTCATGATTCAATGAAAATGACATCAAACAAAAAACAAGTTCGTAGGTTGCCAGGTGTTCCCAAAAGATTAAATCATTACAAATATCTAGATCATTATCCATCCTGGAGGCATGTTTTTCATCATTGAGGCATGAAAACACCTTTCACTCATCATTTTCATATTTTCACCTTTTAAAATAACTCTGCAACTTTTGATTTTGACATTTCACATGTTTTCTCAGGCTGGGGAAAAATTTACTTCAAAAACACTCAAATCAAATAGTTAAGCATGAAAGTGATGCCAATGATCCTGGAAGGCCAAGACGACACAAAATCACTATAAATTTGATGAATTTTGATGCAAAAATCATGATTCCAAGCTTCCTGGAGCTCCCATGGCAGTCAAAACAAATGGATGCACAACAACCATCGATCTTATCCATCTTTTATCCATCCCTCCACATGTGCTTTAAAATAAGCTGAGTTACCTTTTTAAATTTTTTGGATAAGGCTGTTAAAAAAATGATTGGGACCAAATTGGGATCTTTTTTACTTTTCCACATTTTTTGGAAAAATGGAAAATTTTGAATTTTTTCTCCACCCCTCTGCCCTTGAAATTTGGAGCTGACACGTGGCATATGGTGGGTCCCATTGAAATCACACTTCAATTCTGTGCATTTTGACCTTTTTTGGAAAATTGGAAAATTTTCACTTTTTGCCCCACGGGCCCACAACTCCGATTTCTCCCTCGCCACGTGTCTCCTTGTGATTCGCTAGCGGGCCAGACGCTTAAAATTTTGATTTTGAACTCTCTTTTGAAAAAGGGAAAAAATCCTCTTCTACCACCACCACCCCACCGACCCATCTTGTCATCTGCCACGTGTGTCCATCTCCTATTTGCCACATCTCATTTCTTCCTTTAAATTTGCTTGTTGCCTACGGCTTAAATTTTAATTTTAAGTGGAAAATTTTCCTTTTTGCCTGAAAATTCAAAATTTGTCCCATTTCCTTCCGTGGCCCATGCCCCACTTCCCTTTTTGACCTTTTGGACACGTGTCCTTTCCTGTTTATTGGGAGAAGGCTTTCGGGCAAAATTTTCCTTTTAAACCATTCAAATTTTAAAAACTTCAAAGTCACTAAAACCTCTACTGGCACGAAAACCGGCTCACAAATTGTTCCTAGCCACATGTGTCCTCCTCTGATTTGTTGGAGTTTCAGGGTTCAAAATTTTTTTAAACATTTTTCCAAAAGAGCTAAAAAATTCCCCAGTTCCCCCACCCGCACTTCCATTTTGAAACTTTTAGGACACATGTCCTCGGGCTGTGGGGTCTTCGAACCAATTTTTGACTCGGACATTTTTGCAAAATAAGGTTAAAATTGGCAAGGGAATCTGACCACCCACCATCCCCCTTGCTAAGAACATGCCACGTAGGCAAATTTGAAAAAAAAAAGCCAAAAATTGCCTTTGCCAAAAAAGGTGAAAAATGAAAAGTTACCACTCCCCTCCTTGGCTCAATGAAAACCCACCACATTGACCAATACCTTCTGAGGATGAATTTGATGGGAAAATGACGCTCGTCTGACCATCAAAATGTAAAAAATTCTAGGGATGCCCTAGAATTCAATTTTTTCACCAAGGATGGCAGATTTTTTTGATTCTAAATCAACTGAAGCATGATTTTACAACATTTTTGACCTTGGGATTGGATTTTCAAATACAAACAAGTATGAATTGATCAAATTCAATTTTTCCACAATCTGGCAAAGGGAAAAATGACATAGCCCATGAAATTGGAAAAACTAGGGCACAGATAAGGGAAAACTTGGAATTTCTTTCAAATTAGGGTAGAAAACAACAAGTTTGTGAGCATTTTTAAAGCATTTAACTAGAGGGGAAGAAATTTCAGACCATTAATTCAAATGGATAAAACATTTTTTGATAGCAGATATAGATTTGAAAATTTTAGGGCAACATGGTGCAAGATTAAAAATGGGGCATGTCAAGATGAATTTTCTGAATGGACTAAGGCATTGGAACAGAGGCAGCCAACTTCATTCCATCCAATCAGAACTGATAAGAAACCTTATTTTAGGCAATGCAGAGTGTATCAGGAAGCTAATTAGGGCAATAATATGGAGGATTCAAAGATGGACTGGTTACACTCTGAGTCCAATTTTGATAATGTCACTCACATTATTACTGTAGGGACATTTTGGCAACCTGCAATTAGGTATTGAAGAGCATGATCTACTATGGATCTATTGAGGAGAAGCCAATTGGAAATGTTTATGGTTAGTCAGATGTAGTGCTTAGCAAGTTGATGAAAAACCAGCTCATAAAACATCAAATATGTGCTTGAAAAAATACCAAGATTGTGGAAATGGTATGGACCTATTCTAAACTACAATCATGATAGAGAGGACAATTGCTTCAACATTTCAAATGCCCTAAGTATGTCTACATGAAAAGCCTCTTCAGAAAGTCTCATAGGCCCAGGCTTCGACTTCTTATATCTCAATGTGGAAGAGGAACTACACAATCTAAGAGATGGAGGGATTATGCAACCCGAAACATACGACCTCTTGGGTTGCAAACTCTAGTGCTAGTGAGACCTCATTAAAATGGTGACAGAACCTAGGCCATGTGTGGATTATATGAATCTAAACAGAGGTTCAATGAAGGATAATTCATCCTTCGCCGAGTATGGAGAACATGTTGTAGTTAATGACTGTAATATGAGTTAATCCTCCAGTCCTTGGATGGTTTTTAAGCATATAATTGACATCTTGTAGGTCCTAAGGTATTAAAAAGGATGAAGACAACCTTCACTTGCTTTGTTTGGGGACGTTATGTACAATGATGAGTACACACCAAGTGGTTTGATGAATGCTATGTGCCATCATCTCTAAAGAGCAATGGATGTGAAACTATGCTGGTAATATCTAAATAGCTCTAATGCATTTCTAGTAGAAAGATGTCACTGTGTTTTCCTAGGTTAAGACAAGTGACCAAACGTTCTGCACTTGGAGAAGGATGCTGATTATGAAACTAAGAAAAAGGCACACAAAATATTCACATGCGGTGGTAAGGTAGGTTTGAAGGCACGGAAAGGATAGGGAAGGAAGCGCACACAAAGACAACATAATGAATTTGGACTTAGCCATTTTCATGGTTATGGGCTATTTTTGGAGATAGCTTGCGGGGAACACAACTAGATGGAAACTTGCATGGTACACAAATGCTATTTTTGGAAGAGAATCTACTAAGCCCTTTGCATGAGTTCAAGTTAATAATAGGATTACCACTGCCAGTTAACTAGAAGAGATCTATTATTAGCACACTTGCATGTGTGTCTATTATTGTAAAGGTGCATGGCTATTTTAAGCATGTGACCTATTTTGGGAATTATGTAAGTGGTGAAGGGAAAGTCCCCACCCTTATAAATATGTAGTAATCTATGTAGATTAGAGAGAGTGCTAAGTAGTGAGCTAATATGGAGTTATGCTGCCAGAATTGATGCACACATGAACTATGATACTAATTATTGTAATAATATTTTGTGTATTTACTGTATTTAATATAATGGAGTGTATTGGATGAATAATGGTGTCAAATGACTGTAACTAGTTATTACATGGATAATTTCATTATGTTTATCGTTTGATTCATGATTCTTTAAGATCTAGATCTAGAATATGCTCTTTGGAAAGTTTATATTGTTTATGGATTTGAATGCATTAACTCTTCATCATGTTCACATCCTGCACAAGTAACTCTAAGGAGGGGCCTGGTACCTTTGCGTGCTTTGGGTGAGCACTCAGTCTAGGCTGAGTGATGTGCCAGTGAACTTGGGTTATTCTTGGTAAATTCTAGGCTGCATCATTGGTTCCATTGCCGGGACCTCTTTTTCAGTTGTTTTTAGGATGGTTTGCAATGAAGACGTACCGGTTGACCCTAGCAAGTGTTGAGGAGTGGATAAAAGATCTAGAAGAAGAGTACGCATGGAGGTTCAACACTAGATCTGAGTTTGACGCACATGCGTGGGTGGAACAGAATCTGTATGATAGTTTGTATGAGAGCTTCTTTGTTATTTTTCCCGTAGAACTGTACGAGTGGTTGTTTCTTATGCGTCTAAAAGGAATTGGAGGTATCACACACTTGTCTTGGACGCAGGAAGAATTTCAAGCCCTTTATGATGCTGATCTGATTTGGACACGCACTGTGGATACTTGGTTTCATGGTGTTCTGAACAACTATATTCTTGGAGTACTCAATTTCCACTTATTCTTGCCCAGAGGTAGCATAATTCCATTTTTTATAGTATCCTAGGGGAACTTACTTGCAAGGCATTCCACTAGTGATCAAAATATTGATGGTGACCCTGACCTTGGAAAGAAAACTGATGACTAACTAAACCCTACCATGTGTGGGGGCAGGAGCAGGTTTGGTGAAAGATGGTGGACCTAGTGGCGGAGAGAGAAGAGAGAAGAAAGGTGGCTTAAGTACAATGAGGCACGTGAGAGGGAGATAGAGAAGCAACGTGACATTACAGAGTGGATGGCATTGAGGAGAGAGATGGCTCATGAAGGATTTGGAGCTCATGCAGAAGGCATGGAGCCAGAACATCAAGAACTCCCCCATTTGGGAAAGCATGAAAGGGAACCATCCTCAGCCTCACATGGGAGTGTGGCAGTAGAGACGACCTGGGCCATAGGTGTGCATTTGAATCTACCTGGAAACCTAGCCCTTGCACTTGGTTTTCCAGTACTTAGTACATCTAATAGTTAGCCAGCTAAATTGGGTAGATTGGAAACAAGAGTAAGTCACATATCAAGTACATCGATGGAAGGAAAATGTCTTCGTTGTTGTTTTGGAGGTACCTTTTTAGGTGCATAATCTGCACAAATGTGAGCACATAAATTTTTTTTGCTCACTTCTGGAGTAGTACCACCACACAGAACTATAGGAGTTCAAGTACAGTACTACTAGTGGGACATAGGGAAGTACATCTTCTGGTCCACTTCCAGCTACAATGGGTAGAGGATCAGGGGGTATATGTGGCTCTAGTTTTGGTGGATCTGGTGGTTCTAGAGGCAGAGGCAACACAGGGGGTCTAGATCAAGTGGGAAGGGTGTACACCAACCCCAGAATATTTACATGGAGATGTATCTTCATCTTCCAGAGTATAGGGGCATAGAATGATGTTGAAACATGTGCACATGTGTGAATACTATGTGGCACACAAAAGGGATCACTACATTCTGAGTGCAAGGTAAGTCAATTTGTAACTACATTGCAGGGACATGCACACAGTTGGTACAGGAAGTTTGACCCTAATCAAACTTGCATAGATTATGTAGCATTCAAAGATGCATTCCTTAAAGAGTTCTATATCCCTGAATTTGAGCAGAAGAGTATAAGTGTACTCAAGGATATTAAACAAGGTACTACTGAAAGTGTCTAGGAGTATGATGCCCATT
The DNA here is from genome assembly GCA_019776745.2 of Taxus chinensis. NCBI lineage: Eukaryota > Viridiplantae > Streptophyta > Pinopsida > Cupressales > Taxaceae > Taxus > Taxus chinensis. Next base: position 765,396 of record JAHRHJ020003119.1, on the reverse strand, counting down.
TCAAAACACTTTTATCTAAGCTTTCTTATGATATTCATGCAAGCCAGCATGTGTAATGGTTTGTTAGAGGTCTGAATCACACCTTTTAGAAGGGATTTGTCACATAAGACATACACTGATCCACCAAAGCACCTTGAAGAAGCTTTGCATGCTGAGGCAGTTGAGGAGTATAGACACTAGAAGTCAAACCATTCTTGGAGGCACATATTGTAGCTATGGAAAAGTAGTTGGAGAAACTATCAAAAATTCGACACATGAGATGCGCACTGGGATTTAGTGTACAAATTGTGAAGTGGAAGCTCACACCAATGATAGTTTTCCCCACAAATCAGTACATTCATTACTGCTAGACTATGAGATATGTCACCTGAACCATGACGTTATCCACTTTCCCATTATTACAACACATGATAAGGAAGAATGTATCTTGTTATTGTAAGATTTTCTAGTCCATGACTCATGATACAAAGGACTGTAGATTGATTGGTCAGATCCATGATGCTATAGATATTGGTGTGTGATAGATAAGTATCAGATAACTCTAAAGGAAAGAATGAGCACCAGGATCGAGATCACAATCAAGCATGCTATGATCAGAATGAGGGGCGCTATGATGGAGGATGTGGCAGAGGTCAAGGATACCATGGTGGATTCAGAGGTTGAGGCTGTGGTGGTGGATGAGGTGAATTCCCTTGTGGAACATGCTTTACATGTGGATCACCTGACCACTACAGGCACGAATGTCCCCAGAATATTACATGTTCTTTCTATGGAAAGAATCATAGCTATGAGGAATGCCCAAACTTATATGAGCATCTTAGTAAGTAGCATAAACAAGAAAACAAAGGCACATGGATGGTTAGGATACAGTGCGTTGTGGAAAATTAGTGGATTCCCAAGTTGGAACTAGAACCTGAGGTATTTCCCATGTAAAGATCACCCCTACTGAAGCTGACACGTGCTAAAGAGGCGTTACAACAGAAGAAATCCTACCATCACTAAAGAGGAGGTTTTACATTTTTAGCTATAAGGTACCCAGATCCTTCCCATCAGAAGGAGGTTTATCAAGAGACCATGGAGGTCCTTAGAAATATTTAGGGTGAAATACAATGTTTAAAGGAGAAATCATGAAATATGGAACTAAAGAAGGAGGTAGAGACGGTCCTGTCAGATATTGATGACTTTAAGGAGGTATGCAAAATGCTACACTAGGAGAATATTATTCCATTACTAGGGAGTTGGCTAAAGGGAAACACTCTGCACATGTAATACTGAGAATGGGAAAAGATCCTACATGTAAATATTCCCCCCCATAGCTTAGACTACGAAAAGGAAATCACTCTAAATGTTGTTGTGGATGGATGACTCTTGAGTAATATATTGATTGATATAGGTGCATGAAGTAAATGTGCTTAATTTAGATGCATGGGTACACATGGGGAGACCTACATTGCAACCATATTCTAATGTATTATTTATGGCTAATCAAACTAAGGCCACTCCTATCAGGAGTTTTAAAAGATGCATCCATTACTATATAAGGGGCCAAGTTCACTGGGGATTTTGAGGTTTTAGCACTTACAGAAGTAGATAGTTTCCCAGCTCTGCTTGGATGCCCTTGGTGTTATGTAAATAATGTTGATCTTTGGTTCAACAAGGGATATATCAGTTTTGAGAACAAGGAGGAAAGAGTTATTATCCCTTTAACAGATGGAAAATTTGTGCCCTATGTTGAGCCTTTGAGTGAGGAAGATCTGAATAGGATTTATGTACGCACCATCCGAGACCCAGAAGTGCTCGAGCCATCTAAAGAAGGAATCCTTCAGTGGGAAGATGCACAGTCTATTAGTGATACTACAAGTATTTCTTGTGATAATTGGGCTCATGGTACTTATGAAATGATTGAGCGTGAAGTAAGGAGCACATTTGTGTGGAAAAGAAACCTTGTTGCGTCAGGAGAATAGGTAACAACTCCAAACCTTGGTACACTAGGGAAGGAGACCCTACGGTATTCCTGTGCGCCATGGAGGAATAGTGGATAGACTAGTTGGAAAGAAGAAGTATGCTAGCATATACCCTATTTGGGACAACAGTGCACTAGTGGGTGGTTCATAGGGATAATCTTGTAGAATGGAATGAAGTCAGGATTTCTCTTACAACTCGGTTTTCTAGGAGCAATGCACCAACTAAAATCTAAAAATATCATGGTAATCAACCTGTTCAACACCACATTCAATAGTGTGAGAGGCTCTAGATAGAGAGGTAGGAAGCATTACCACCTTTTCTATGGGTGCAAAAATTTTCTTCCACTTTATAAGGTTATGCACATGCTTGGTAAGTATATGCAGAGCTACATAGAGAAACTAGAAATTGGCAGGATTTGATTATAGGTATGGTCCAGAATTTTGACTACTTCTCTACTAAACCTCTAGTAGAAGAGGCATTAAGGGTTATAAAGTGGTTAACTATGGGAGACAGTGCAAAGGTGGAAGAACTCATTTAGGAGTTATTTGATGGAAACGACTCAGGAGCACATTTTGTTGAAGGAACAGAGAGAAATGCCACACTACTTAAGTGCGCTTGCTTTAAGAAAGAAAAAGGGAAGATTGTCTACATAGTGGATGATGAAGAAGTAGAAAACTGGATATAGATCATTCAACAGGTGTGCACATGAGGTCTTAGGATAGTGCAGATAACAACACATGTGCCTATTATGAACCTATGAGGACCAAGAAAGTGAATATTGGTATGGATGATGAGCCTAAAGAGGCAATAATTGGAAATTATTGGTCTAAATCTGAAGTAGCAAAAATAGTGGAGTTGCTCATGATTTTCAGGATTTATTTCCTAGGGGATACCATGAATTGAAAGGAGTACATGAATCATTAGGAGAAATGAAGATCAAGCTTAAGGAAGGTGTGCACACCATTCAGGAAGAGACCTTACAGGATGAACCCCAACTTGCACGTCAAAGTCAAGGAAGAAATTGATAAAATGTTGAACTTTGGGATCATTAAGCCCCTAGACAAATCATAATGGGTTAGCCCAATGGTGATCAATATAAATAAATATGGTCAGATTAGGATCTGTGTGGACTACAGGGAGTTGAATGTTGCATGTGTGATTGATCCCTTTCCTATACCATTCACAGAGGAGATATTAGAAGGTGTTGCAGGGCATGAGATCTATTCTTTTATAGATGGATTATCTGAGTATCTTCAGGTGAGGATTGCACAGAAGGATCAAGAAAAAACAACTTTCACCACTGAGTGGGGGAGTTTTTCATATACTGTGATGCCCTTTGGTCTGAAAAATGTGCCTGTTGTATTTTCATGAATAGTTGTTCAAGCATTCCAGGATTTTATTCATCTTTTCTTGCAAGTTTACTTGGATGATTGGATGGTGTATGGGCTTGTTAAGGATCATTGTGAAAATTTGTGCTTAATGTTTGAAATATGTAGATAGTTAAGCATCTCTTTGAACATCAAAAAGTGTGTGTTTGCTACACCTTTTGGCACTATGTTAGGGCATATTATCTGCAAGGAAGGTTTGTTGGTAGATCTAACTAAGGTTGTAGTTATTTTCAGCCTGAAAGAACCTACCAGTCAGAGTGAGGTGTGTGAATTTTTGGGTCACACTGGGTATTATAGAAAATTTATCAAAGGATATGCTAAGGTTGCCACACCCTTGGAGGAGTTACTAAAAGGAAAAGGGACATTTTATTGGGGAGAAATGCAGCAATGCACATTTGAGGTACTAAAGGAGAGACTTACTACAATACCTATTCTAAGCTTTCCCTCATAGGACCAAACATTTCATGTACATGTGGACGCATCTGAAACATGACCATTGCAGTGATGTTAGCTCATCCTAGAGAAGGTATTATAGATCATCCTATCTATTTTTCTAGTATAAAGTTGACTCATGTAGAGAAGAATTATACAACTACAAAATGTGAAGCTTTATCACTGATCTATGCACTACATAAATTCAGAAAGTACCTACTAGCAACACCATTTGTATTCTATACTGATCACATGACATTGAAATACTTGGTAAATAAGCCCATTTTATAGGGTTACACAATGTCAATGGGTGCTCTTATTCCAATAATTTGATTTTACAGTTGTGGTAAAACTAGGGAAAAGTAATTCTGGCCCAAACCATTTATCAAGGATACAGTCAAGAGAAGATGCACAAACAATTGAAGATACAATGTCAGATGCACAGTTATACATGTTACATCATGTGCCTTTAGACTTGGAGGATTTTTTTATTTTTCTACGCACAGGTGTGGTGCTAGAAGGACTAAAAGCCTTAGAGAAGAAATAACTTTCAATTCATACAACACCTTTTATGTTGATCAGTGGTGACCTATACAAGTCAGGTCGAGATGAAGTATTGCGTTGATGTCTATTGGAACATGAGCAAAATAGATATCATAGAAGAAGTCTCATGGTGGTTTTCAAGGTGGGCACTATGTAGGTGATGCCACTATGCACTAGATTCTACTTGTTGGATTATGGTGGGAGACCCTCTACAAGGATTTTAAAGCCTATTGTAAGGTGTGTGATCACTATCAACACGTTGGTAAACTTGGGCAAAGAGATGAAATTCCTTTAATACCTATGCCTAGTGTAGAGTCATTTGAGAAATGGGCTATAGAATTTATAGGTCTTATTTTTCCATCTACACATAGGACTGGATCATGCTACATAATTTCTTACAATTATTATCTCACAAGGTGGGCAGAAGCAACACATACCAAGGATTATACAACAACTACAACAACCAGGTTCTTATGGGAAAATGTTCTTACAAGGTATGGATGCCCGTTGAGGTTGACCAGTGATAGGGGCACACACTTTTTGAATGAGAAAATTAGGATTCTATTGGATGAGTTCATGATTGTACACCATAAGACTACACCATATCATCCTCAAGAAAATGGGATTTTTGAAGCTTTAGACAAGATTTTGAGCCATAAATTACAAAGATTTGTGATGTTGGAAGGAAATATTGGGATGATAAAGTTTTCTATCATGATTTGGGATTATAGAACAACCTACAAGCGGTTGAAAAAGGCCACACCCTTTCAATTGGTGTTTGGCATAGAAGCAGTTCTTCCTATGGAATTTATGTTACCTTCTTTGCATATTACACATGTTGGAGGTCTCACCGATGAGAAATCATTAGAAGAACAAATTGAAAAGTTGATCAAGCTGGATGAGTGATGAGAAATATCATGATGGATTCATAAGAAAAAAAAAGGCCAAGTAGAAAGCATAGCATGATAGGCACATCAAGGAAAAAAATCTTGAGATAGGACAGATGGTGCTTCTTTATGAATCTAAGTTTTTGTGCCATCCAGGAAAGTTTAAAGTACATTGGTTAGGACTGTATATCACCACTCATATACTTGAATCAGGTGCTTTTTAGTTAGAGACACTCGATGGAATATAGTTATCCGGTTACTTTAACAGGAGTAGACTGAAGCCCTACTATAAATAAGTCTTCTTGGTTTTTATCATTAAGGAAGTGTTCCCATTTAGATTAGGTTCTCATTTGTGTATTCCCTTAATGTATTTCCTTCTTCATCACTATGCTTTGTCATTTTAGTTGGTGTTTTGTGTAATAAGTGCATTTACATGTTGGAAGCTAATTACCATTTGAAGATTGTTTATAAGTAGAGAACTACACATACTATTTTTGTGGGGTGGATATTGGCAAATGGGTACACATAAAGGAACAAACTGCTACAAGTGCTATTCAAGTTTGGAGAGTTGTTAGAAAGTGTAACATTCCTATTTTAAGACTTTAGAAACAAGGGATTTTTTTACACAATGTTCTATGTTCTAAATAAAACATCATTTAGAACACACATTCCATGCCAATCAATCTCATAACAGATAACCATATACAACTGTAATGACTCAGTATTACCAATCTCTCATTTCATGACTTGGTTACTAACCGATCTCTCATGTTTGTCTTAAATCATAGAATACTTTGTGTATACTACGTATACTTGGTTTTTCTAGCCTATTATGGGTACTGAGTGATCTGTTTAAAGAAACTATCTGAATATTTATTACCAAATTCATTTGACATCACGTTTCTTTAAATTAGGTGACATAGGACAACACAACCAGCAGCTTGCGATACTTTGGCCAAATATTTTCAACATATTTTTCATGTTACTATTCCTAGATGACATACTCGTCAATTTGGAACACATCCTTCACCTCACTCTATTGTTATCTACAATGGTCTTACTATCTTCTGTTAGTCCACTTGCCCAAGGTTTGACCCTAACCCAGGTTAGTGACATATTTTGTTATGGGAAGATGCTCATGATGACTTAGGGTATATGGGAATACTCGACCGACCTAAGTCGACCGAATGTGCCTAGGTACCCGGAGTCATAGAGAACTACTTCATATTCTAATCATGTTACTAACTTGACCTAGAGAGAAACTAAGTTCAATTCTAGATGTGTGTAAATCTAGATGAACAAATATTGAAGGGTGTTGCCACATGTAAACTGCAACATTGTATCCTTGAGAATCCCTTAGTCTTTTTGAAGGTATAATCATGTAGTTGATGTGTGCCAACATCTGTTAGGACTACTTCATCATGATGTACATACCCCTTGGTGGTCATTAATTCATAATTAAATCTAGATTAAGATTCAGATAACAACAACCTTGTAAAACCCTAATTCCAAAATTCATTAAGTTCTTTATCCATAATATTATTAATATTAATAAATTCATTAGCTCATGATTGCATTTATGTTCATTAACTCAGCATAATAAGTATTTATCCCAAAAACAGGGCAATAAACATCAAATGGTTAATTTAGTGAAACTTAGTTGTCCAAAGAAGGTGTATCATCAACCTAGGTTCAGCTAGAGTTTACTTCATATAAAATGAAGTACAAAGATTAATGATCATAACCACAATTCCTTTTATTTTTCATTCCTTTGAGAGAGGAAGAGTCTTCCTCTACATGATTAAATGTTCGGGTTAACATAACCTTTTTATCATCCACAAATCATATAGTTTAATTATGTGTCCAATGCATATTTCATTATTATACTATAATTTTTTAGATAGAGAACAACATCTTATGCAACTTAGCAAGTTACACCTTAGTAAGGGAGATTGAACTATTCCCTTATTCCAACTTATTAAATGATAAAAATAATAGGTATATAAACAGATATAAAGAATATCAACAAGATAGCATTACTATTTCCTTCATACAAAGTACAAGAGAATTGAAACCATAATTTGGAGTTAGTCTCCAAACCTTTCAATTCATCATGATAAAATATACAGTTTACAAGACTATGCATTTTAGGCATACTGCATGTTGAACAACATTAAGATCATAAAAGAATATAACTTTTCTTTTTCAATACAACTCAAGAATGAATTGAAATTCTTTACAAAATAACTAGAATTTAAATCAACCAATACATCATAAAAGTTTTTAACTTCTTTTATCACTTATGAAGTCCATTTGCAAAAATTGCTAGCACGGGTCAGTTCATTGAACTGAGCATGATAAGCACTAAGCATTAAAACAAAGTACATTCAACTAATTATTCCATTAAAACAACTCTACTTTAATGAAACAATTAATATATCATACCAATAAGCAGAAGTAAAAACAACCATAAAATAAGTACAAATAATAAGTCTGAATTAACTTTTAAGAAAGGAGCATAATAGAATGAGCAGCTACTACATTATATAATATAAGTATTGACCTAATCAATTACTTATTTAAAACAAACAACAGATCTTGTCATTTAATTATTTCATAATTCTTTCTGAATTGAAATACATGATTTAAATTTACTATGTAAAAAAATAGTTACTTTCAGAACCAAAAACCTTATTGTCATTTTACCAAATTTCTAGAATTGTGTACAGATAATTTCATTTCAGCATCGTACATATTTAGGATGATTCATTCTACAACTTAAGTAAATAAGAAGACGAATCAATAAGGACTATCCATGACTCACCATTCATCTAAGAGATAGAAATCAGGTTCATAAAGTACATAACTAAGTACCTACATAACTACATTAATCAAGGAAACCAATAAAAGGATTCACCATTTAAGAGACAACATCTGATAACAAGAATCCCAAACCAATCCAAGAAGGGAGAGAAACAAAAAGTCATCATCCTTCATGCAATCCTTATGTAATATTCTACATTATAGAAGATATCATCCAGAGATCTGAAACCATACGTTCCATAAATCAAAGCAAGAATTACACAAGGATTATCTCTTACTTGTGCCCATCCAGGGAAGATTCATGATATTATTGAGTTCATAGAAAGGATTCCATTTGAAAATAATATCCTAATGATGAATGACTCATTCATTCAAAATAGTCAGACTAGAAATGATTACATTTTACTTTCTACAGAACAGACTTAGCTATACACTTCCCAAATCAACATAAACATTGATTCTATACAAGTTAGCCAAGATCAAGAAAGATCAAATAGGGAGGATTTCATTTTCCCAGTACCAAAAATGACAGTCCCAAAGTTGCCTTAACAACTACTATTCCTAGAAAATTTCCACAATCAGCTAGTATCAAGTTAAACTAAACAATCCAGGAGGAAATTTTTGTTTCTGAAGAGGGAGTTCACATTACTTCATATAAGATAGAATGGGAAGAAAACCAAACTCAAGAAGTTGAACAGGACTAGGATAGTAATCACTTTACAACATGGAAGAGAGTCCATATACAAAGTAGTTCAAACAAACAAAACTTAACTTTGCAAAAGTCAAAGGAAACTCAATAGAAAGGATCTAATCCTAGAATTCATTCACCATTGTTTCATCAATAGAGTTAAAAATCCCATTTAAAACCCAAAAGTTATTTCAATAGTTCCCAAAAGAGAATACAAAACCAAATACGTAGTTTATAGAAAACAATACTTATATTTTTCCTTATGAATTCAAACCTTATCGGAACAACAATATCAACACTAACCCAATTCATATATGTTTGGTTAATTATTAATTAACCATATATTAACTATGCATTTCATATTTCATATTTTAATTAATGTTGTTAGTTAAATAATGTTGTTATTTGGTTTTATTAACCATATTTGTTTTATGTAAACATTAGGGATGTTGTTATATTGTTTTAACAATATTATTGTTGTGCTTACTGGATGTAATATTTGGAAGCTAATATATTTTAAATTTATTGTTGCATTGTTGCAACTTCTCTTTTGTTTATATCCCGGCTGTGCAATACATATATATATTGCAGCCTGCTTCTATGTATGAGATTAATTGAGATTAATAATATTTATCAGGATTCCGCTCCTATTTCTCAATTTACATTTGGTAACAGAGTGAGAATCTGAACCTGTGAGCCTGTGAAGGTGTGGAAAGAGAGAGCAGTTGAGATAAAGGAGTTTTGGAGAAGTGTTTGCAGCATCTAAGAGCTTGTGCAGCCTCCAGTAACCTCCCAACCTCATCCCTACCTCCTCACATCATCTTGTTTGTTCCAGGTGATTGGAACGTAAATTATTTTCACACTGGTGCACCTAGCACCATGAAAAATTTGCTGCAGGTATATAAAAAAATTTATTTTTCCCCATTAGGGGTTTTATCACTAAAATTTAGTGGCATAGCTAACAATGGTAGTAGCACCAAATTTGGAGGATTCTGTGCTATATTATCAGTGTTGAATGGGTCGAGGATTTTACAAGCACCGAGTTGGAGCTATTCAACCACCGAGTTCCATTGGAGGAAGTTTTTTTCATTGTGTGTCGAACCAAGCCCTTCATTGACAACTCCAAGCGACCGAGCTCTCAAATCATTAGCAAGTCCATTACATACTCTGCAACCACAAAGAAAACGATGGAAACTTTTAAAAAAATATTGAACGTGGTTTCCATCTCCAACCCCTTCAAACCTGCACATGGCCTACACCTGAATCACAACAAAACATTGAAAGAAAGAGTGAAGGGCAGGTTGAGCAATTAGAAGTCCACTCAGAACATGCATAAAAACATGGTTTCCAACTCCATCGCTGACCTCACCATCTCCAAAGCACCATGCGACCTGCAATACAAAGCAAGTAGCGGTTAGCAAACACCAAGCAACATCAACAAATAAAAATGCTGCTGAGGCATCGATAAAGGACTACAATCTCCAAACGTCGACCCTGCAAAACAATAAATTGGTGGAGTCAAACAATAAAAAGTGGCCCCAACTCAAAGGAAAAAGCGTGAGGATCAAAATCTAAAGAAGAAAAATATACGGTGGAAGAAAATACAAAGGCATGAGTAAAGGCTCAGATCCACTTCATGCGGATACCCTAATCCAACTCCACACGCAGGCCACGTGGGACTCAAGCCACATCACTTTTTTCAAAAGGTGAGTAATTTTGTCTCTTTATTAAATATAATTTGCTTCGTTTCATATTACAAGTGCACAAGCAGCCAAGGAGGTTAGAGAGAAAGCCTTAGAAGTGGGACGTTTGGGGTTCAAATCCCACCCCAACAAGAATTTTTGAATTTGGCAGAAAATTTGTTGGAACCGCTAACTTTAGTGGAAAATTCAAACTTAGTTATAACTAACTAAAATTAGCAGGGAAATCCCTAATTTAGGGTATAATTTTTTCCCCCATTCATCATGTTTTTTCATTCTGGACACTTTTTGCTAAAGGAGGCCTATCCAGAAATTGCATTTTCAACTATATATTTTCAATTTTTTGGCGTAGTGGGTCATATTGGGCTCTGAAGGCCACCAAGGCCCATAAAACAATTTTTTGTTCTGCCATTCAATTTTTTGTTCCATTCAATTTTTCTAGATTTTTGAGTGTAATTACATGCTGCAATATATTGTACTAATTTGTAGGTTACCATAAGTCAACTGCAAAATTTGTAACTAATCAAAAACTAACAGATTGTAATAAAATAACAAAAAAATTGGTTCTGTAACACTCACAAGATCCTAGATCTCATTCGTAGCGTTCGGTATATACGGTGCCTCTGGGAAGCACTTACGGGTAAAGCCGTCGTGACTACTACTGCACTTAATGCCTAATATAGCTGCAACAACGTCATCTGGGCATCGAACCTTTAAATCGATGGGGAGTAATAAGGTCACAGTGCACACACTATGAGCCATCCCATCCATCTGTGAATGATTGCATGACATAAATCCGGACTGAGAAATTATCCAAGTATATAGCAAAGTTACGCATGCGTATGAGGATATTTCTTTGAGTTGGTGTCAATAATCACACAGACCCCTTTCAGTACTGTCTTGGTACCACGTATTGAATTCTTTCATGTACGTTAACGCCTCTTTCACGTACCGCCGGGTATATAGAAAGGGCGAGCTTCTTCCACGTACCGATTGGGTATATCGGAAGGGCGCATATATAGAAAGGTTCGGTATATCAGACTGATGGTATATAGATTGGGAGACCTTATACCTGGAGTGATAAGAGCCAAACCCTGTCAGTGATCTTTGCAAAATGGGCACCAATGCCCCCAAATTTTTTCTTCCAGATTCACAACTACTCAGAGGAAACAACTATGCTGCATGGAAGACAAAAATCAAGACACAACTTGAGTTTGAAGAGATCTGGCCTGCTGTGAATGGTACTCTAACCAGATCAACTACTGATACAACACAACAACGGCAGTTTGATAAAGCAGATCAGAAGGCCAAACTCATCATCTTGTTTGGAGTGTCCAACGATGTGTAACCCCACATTCGAGATGCCAAAATAGCAAAAGAAGCATGGGATAAGTTGAGCACAGTATATGAGGCCAAGAACAAGAATGTTATACTGAATTTGCAGAGTCAGTTACACACATTGAAGTTCAAGCAGAATGAAAAAATAGAAGCTTTCCTAAGAAGAGTTGCAGAATTGAGGGCTTCACTTCTAGCCCTGGGAGAAGCGGTCACAGATGATGCTCTCGTTCCCATTGTTCTGAGAGCACTCCCCTCTTCTTACCACATTTTTGTCACAACACTAAACTGTCAGATACGACAGTTAGTTTTGACAAGTTGGTAAACCTACTACAACAAGAGGAAGCAATGCACAATAAGGATGATGAAGAGGAGAAGGCACTTTCTTCACATCAAAAATGGAAAGGAAAAGGTAAAGGAAAACCTAATTCCTATCAAAATTCCCAAAATCAAAATTAGTATCAAGGGGACAGACAACAAAAGAAGCAATGTCCAATTTGCAAAAGAGGACATGACCTAAAACATTGTTGGTATAATACTTACAAGAAAGGTTCATCTAGCAACTCTGGACCTCAACAACAACAATCTTACAAGGGACATTCTAACAACAATCACGGGCAGAAAAAGGGGAACTGGAAAAGAAGACCCCATCAGCAAGGAAATATTGCTGAGCAACAAGAACAGTCAGACAATGAAGACTACTTGTTCACTGCTCGATCAAGTGAACCATCCACGTCATCTAGTGATGTTTGGTATGTTGATTCAGGGGCCACTCAACACATGACCAGCCACAGAGACTGGTTTATTTCAATGAGGGACACACCATCAAAAAATCATGTTTCATTGGGAGATGATTCTTCATATACAGTTCAGGGGATTGGGAACATTTCTCTACCCCTTGGTTCACGCAACTGCAGACTATCAGATGTCTTATATGTCCCTAGGTTGACAAAGAATCTACTTTCAGTCAGTCAACTCCTAGATCACAACCTAAAAATTGACTTTGATAGTCAATCTGGGCAAGAAAACATGTTTGATTCGAGAAAAATCAAGAGGCTCGAAAATAGTTGCAAAAGCCTCCAATGTGGGACGTATGTTCCAACTTGATTTTGTTCACAGAGATGATCAAGCACTTGTGGCTAAGAACTCCACCTCAGCACAGTTGTGGCATCAGGAGACTTGGTCATGTAAGTTTCAAGTATCTCGAGACACTTCGCCGGTGTAATATGGTACATGGGCTACCATCTCTTCAGAAGGATACAGACAAGTGTCCTCACTGCCTAGTAGGAAAACAACACAGAGCTTCATTCCAAAAGAGTACATTTCGAGCTCATGGAAAACTTGACCTGGTTCATACCGATATTTGCGGTCTGATGCAGCCAAGTCATTCTGGGTTCCAGTACTTCATGCTTTGTGTTGACGACTATTCAAGAAAAATGTGGATTTTTTGTCTTCACAAGAAAAGTGAAGCTTTTGAAACTTTCAAAAAGTTCAAAGTAGCAGTTGAGAATGAAACTGGTCATCACATCAGAACTCTCTGCTCAGATCGAGGGGGGGAATTCACCAGTGATGAGTTCAAAGACTACCTACAAACTCATGGGATTCATCGACAAATGCCTCCTCCACACACACCGTAGCAAAATGGTGTTGTTGAGAGAAGAAATCATACTATCATGGAAATGGTGCAATGCATGATCGATGATTCTGGACTTGCAAAGACATTTTAGGCAGAAGCAACAAAGACAACAGTGTATTTGTTGAACAGAGTGCCCACAGTTGCTCTTGATGGAGTAACACCACAAGAAGCATGGTCAAAATGGAAACCATCTATTGCACACCTCAGAGTATTCGGGTGCAAAGCAAGTATGCACATACCCAAGCAGAATAGAAATAAATTGGACATGAAGTCACAAAAACTCATCTTCATTGGGTACAGTGAAGAGACTCTTGGGTATAGATTGATGGATCCTAAGACCAGAAAAGTCTACACCAGCAGAGATGTTGAGTTTTTTGAGAAGAAGGAAGCAGAGACTCCTCCTCCAGACTCACCAGATGTAGATTTTTCACCAGTTGTAAAAATTGAAGCTGATGTTCCCTCAGAAGATGAAAGTGATGATGGGGATGATGGTGTTGATCAGATAGAACCACAACCCATGGGAATAGTTTAGCATATGCCCAAGTGGTGTACTAGCACATTACGAGATGCAAGAATGGATGCTCCACCGGATACATCCACCCCTGGACCACGGACTCGCAGTAAAGCAAGAGAAGAAGTTAACTTTTCTTTGATGAGTAGAGTTATTGAATCTGATGAGCCCTCTACAGTCCAGGAATCCCTACAGTCAAAAGCTTGGAAAGATGCCATGGATTCTGAATATCAATCAGTGATGAAGAATAACACTTGGCAGCTTGTCGATCTTCCACTAGGGAAGAAACCCATTGGATGCAGATGGATATTTAAAACAAAGTACAAAGCAGATGGGACAGTGGACAAGTATAAAGCAAGACTTGTAGCAAAGGGGTATGCACAAAAAGAAGGCATTGACTATGAGGAGACATTTTCTCCCACAGCTAAGATCAAAACAATCAGGATGATCTTTGCTCTAGCTGCTCAGTTTGGATGGAAAGTCCATCAGATGGACGTAAAAAGTGCCTTCCTAAATGGAGATTTACAAGAAGAAGTCTACATGACTCAACCTGAGGGATATGTAGTACCTGGTCAAGAAGAAAAGGTATGCAGACTCAGGAAATCTCTGTATGGCCTCAAACAGGCACCCCGGGCATGGTACATCAAGATTGATGAGCATCTCGTACAACATGGATTTGTTAGAAATCCATACGATCCCAATCTCTACCTCAAAAAGCAAGGGGGGAGATTGTGATTGTTGTTGTTTATGTCGATGATCTAGTCATCACTGGTAGTTCAGTGAGGATGATCGATGCAACAAAGAAAGATCTTAATCGATCATTCGACATGACCGATCTCAGGCTGATGCATTATTGTCTTGGATTGGAAGTATGGCAGAAAGAGAATCACATTTTTGTTTCTCAGATGAAATATACCAAGACAACGCTCAAGAAATTTAGGATGATGGATTGCACACCAATTGCTACACCTATGGAGAAAAGATTACAGTTATCTCATTCAGATCCATCTCCTGAGGTAAGTGCCACTCTCTATCGGTAGTTGATTGGGAGTCTCATTTACCTGACCTACACTAGACCAGATATCAGCTTTGTAGTGAGCTATCTATCCAGGTTCATGCAAGAACCCAAAATTTGTCATTGGAAAGCAGCAAGGTGCATTTTGAGATATCTCAAAGGATCAGTGGATCTTGGTCTAGAATACAAGAAGAATGACAACTTCTTCTTGACTGGATATTCGGATTCAGATCATGCAGGAAATATTGATGATAGAAAATCCACTTCTGGATTTGTATTCTTTATGGGATCTGGACCAATATCATGGGGAAGTAAGAAACAACACTTTGTTTCTCACTCTTCCACAGAAGCCGAGTATCGTTCTGTAGGAGAAGCTGTCTGTGAAGTGATTTGGCTACGTCGCATACTGGAAGGACTTGGAATACCACAGGACAAACCAACCACCATGTATGTTGACAATGAAGGTGTTCTCAAACTTGTTCGCAATCCAGTTTTTCACGAGAGAACAAAGCACATTGAGGTACAGGTTCATTTCATACGCGAACATGTGTTGAAGCACAACATCCAGCTTCAATTTTGTCCAACAGCTGAACAACGAGCAGATATCTTCACAAAGTCACTTGCACGTGACAAGTTCGAGTTGTTCAGAGAATTCCTCTCCTCATCTCTTGAGATAATGCACAATTAAGGGGGGAAACGTTAGGTTAATTATTATTATCCTATATTAATTATGCATTTCATATTTCATTTAATTAATGTTATTAATTAAATAATGTTGTTATATGGTTAATTAACCATATTTGTTTTATGTAAACATAGGGATGTGTTATATTGTTTTAACAATATATATTGTATTGTGCTTCCCGGATGTAATATTGGAAGCTTATGTATTTCTGGAATTGTGGTTGCACCTGTGCAACTTAGTATTTTTCCTGTTTGTATTTGGCTGTACAATATCTATAAATATTGCAGCCCATCCTCTGTAATTTGGTTGATTGAGATTAATAAAATACAGGCTTCCGTCCCTGTTTCTCAATCAACAACAAATATGTTGAGGAGATGAATCATAAGGTCCAATTCATCTATAATGATTAAAATATATTTTTAGTCAAGCTATTTCTTGGATTGCAAATATATTCGATAAATTCCTTTCCTTTAAAATCATATTGCAATATTTTTATGGATTTGGTCAATTTCCGAAACTAACACATGTTCCATAAAATAAATATTTCTATATTAAATTGAATCAGATAACCTCATCCAACCTATAATAACTTTCACATATTCTAACACATACCATCTCAAAGAGAAAGAAGAAATCACTGTCAAGGTAATTCTTGTGAGTCATGATTTAATCAAAGTTCAAGTATGTTAAGGACAACAAAGTTTCTTAACCTTACTTCAAAAATCCATATCGATTCTTCAACAAACTTAGCTTCCAGTTCAACCTCGAAAAGTTCCTAAACTATCACAACTTCAAAATAGTGCCTATAGGAGTTCCCAGAATCATATCCTCACAACTCAGCAATATAAAACATGTTACACTTTTTTCCAAAAACACAAACCAAATAGATTTGAAAATCATAGAAAATCAGAATATTCTATTTACTAACAAGGTTCATCATTCAATAGTGAATAAGATTTAAGAAATCAACCAAGTCAATAAGAAGTTGAACATTGTCAAGCTGTCAAAGCCACAAGATTTCAAAAGAACAAACCAATTCAGATCAAAGGAATGAACCATGGTAAACTATTCAATCTTTTGAGATACAGTCCTGAATCCAAGTTCAAACAAAATCAAAGTTGTCAAAGCCAGTTCAAAAGGTTAAATTGAATATTCACTCATTTAACTTACTTGAAATAAACATCCGAAGACTAATCATTTCATTAAACAATGGATTCATTTATTAGAAATTTATTGAAAAATTCCATCAATGCATGAAAGCAAGATTGACAAGAAATTATAAGTGCCATTGTTCTCTAAGATAGATTTGTTTTAATGAAATGACATTTAGAGAAAGTAAAGAAATGACTTAATGGGTAGAGCCTATCATGCCTGATAGTGCTTCTTATCAATTTGAGAATTTTCCAAGTTTGCGATAAAACTTTCTTTTAAGAAAGATCAACCGACGTCAAAACATCTCCAAGCTTTCTTTAATAGTTTCATGCATACTTTTCCTTGAATCAAAAATAGACCAAAGAATGCAAAAATCCCACAAGATTGAAAAGGTCAAACTGCTGGTTTGAAGAAAGATAGACCCATGTTAGAGAAAAAATCGAAAGATGCAAGACCAAACAACCTCCAACTTGAAATCCACCCTACATTGTTTCTCCAAGAAGTGGTTTTTTTCATTGAATTCATTGGAAGTGACTGTCAATTTCCCACCTATCTCTCCTTGCCACCACCATCCAAAATTTTGTGAATGAGAAGCCAAAAGATTCAAAACCTCTTACATGCATTTCCAGAATTTTAAGAGATTCCAAAAGCTATCCACCAAGTTGTCACATGTTCCTCTCGCCAAAACTAGCAGTACTTGAATATTAATTCATCAAATCAAATTCCATCGCCCTATTGGTCAAGGATGAGGTACATTATTAGGTTATGACCTTAGGTTTATAAACCTTAATTAGTCCTTAGGTAATTTTCCAACCTTAAGATAGGTCATAATTCATACCAGTTTAGTAGTAGGTAATAGGTTAAGAGTCATACATAACATCACCTTAGGTTTTCCCCATCCCAACATAGAACATGAAACTTAGGATAGATTGCCACCCATATAGAGTAGACATAGCTAGGAAGTAGGTGCATTTACCTTAGTTTAGAATAACCATTAGGATATATCTCAAGGGTTTAGGATATTAGATTCTACTTCATAGACACCTGAAGTAGGCCTCGTTCCACTTAATGTCAAATTAAATGGTCCTAAAGAGATCAATCCAAAATGATCTGTGCACAAAACATCACAATAGAATGACAGGCACGATCTTACAAGACCATATATAATTGATAAACATACAAAATTTCATTTTGTCATGTCTCTCAACCTATGAATGTTAGTTTACCATTCAACTAGGTTAAGATTTAAAACATTCCTTGGATCAATGGAATTGATCTAAGGATGAGTTGGTTAAGTAGAGATAAGTTTGAACCATCTTAACCAGATTACAACTTATCTGAAGTGAAAATGGATTATTACAAAAATCATTTTATTCTAATGAATCCAAGAGTAGAAATGATTTATCCATTAGCAAGCATGATTTCAAACAAGTAAAGGAACACACCTCATTCAAGGAAATCACATGTCAACGCTTACAATGTAAAAGAGAATATAACAGTTTGTTAAAGGTGTTACATACTTCCCTCCTAAAAAGAATCATCATCCTGATGATTATCTTATTTTGACCATTTGCATTAAGGACAATCAATTTATTCACTTTCTTATCATATGTTTGTAACAATATCAAAATTTTAAAGTTCCAAAAATCAGCATTCACATAGTATTTATTTAAAATAGATAGTTATCTACCCAAAACTAGCAGACTTATTGTCATACAAAGATAAAATCAAATTTTTTTATCAATCATCAGAATCAATTCTATTCAAATAAGTATGGAAAATAATTTTTCATATCTTCAAGATTTTCCTAGGTTGCACTTTCTTCATTAAACTGGTCCCACTGGACCTTACATTGACTTATTTCATGATTTCTTAAATGTAATTGGCAAGTTTCCAACACTCATATGGGTTTAACCACAATTATTCCTAGGTCTTGGACCTACAAGGAATTCCAATTTAACACATGTGATAAATCTGAAACATGTATTTCTTAAGAAAATAAATATGGAAAACATCATGCATTCATGACAAAGCAGGAGGTAATGCTAAATGGTAAGCTATAGGGTTGATTACTTCAACTATTTCAAAAGGTCCCACATAACGAGGTGATAACTTGGCAGCCTTGCCAAAAGTTATAGAGCTCTTTTTTGGTTTAACCCGAAGAAAGACTTTCTCACCAAGTTTAAATTTCCTGTCAACCTCTTTAAATCAGCATAACTCTTTTTCCTATCTAATTCTTCTTTCAAGCATTCACGAATCATTTTAACTTGTTGTTCCATTTCCGTAAGGATTTCAGGTCCAATTACCTCTCTATCCTCAATGTTGTCCCAACTAACAAGGGTTCTACATTTTCTTCCATATAATGCTTCAAAAGGTGCCATCTTAAGAGAGGCATGATATGTGTTATTGTAAGCAAACTCAACTAGTGGAAGGTACTCTTCCCATTTATACTGCTGATCCATACAATACATTCATAACATATCTCTAAAACTTGATTAACCCTTTTAGTCTGTCCATCCATTTCTAGATGATATGCAGAACTAAAATTCAACTTAGTTCCTAGAGCTGCATTAAGTGTTTTCCAAAACCTTGATGTCATTCTAGGATCTCTATCAGATATGATTAATTCAGGTACTCCATGTAATCTAAAAATTTCATGTACAAATATTTTGCCAAAACAAGAGAATCATCCTTCAAATTACCAGCAATAAAATGTGCTACTTTTGTTAGTTTATCAACAACTACCAAAATAACATCATGTTTATTTCTTGACATAGGCAACCCTTATAAAAAAATCCATGCTTATTACTTGCCATTTGTACTTGTGGTATGCTATGAGGATACAATAAACCTAGCTGGATGCATATGTTCAGCTTTAACACGTTGACATTCTAAGCAAATGTGTCACAAAATCAATAACATCCTTTTTCATCCCTTTCCAGAAATATTGTTGTCTTATATCAGCAAGCATCTTTGTAATACCTGGGTGTCCAGAGAAAGGTGAATTGTGAAATTCTGCTAACAATTTCTTTCTTAAATCATTTAGCAAAGGTATGTATACTCTATTTTCAAATCTTAAGATTCCTTCATTGTCAAAGTGAAAACCTTTATATCTCACATCATTTGGATCTGCAGCAAGTGTTGTTTTTACTTGCTGAAAGTAAGAATCAGATTCCATAACACTTTTTACTTCATCCTTAAACTAAGTTCTCAATGTTATAAGAGAAAAAATGTGCTTCCTACAACTTAGAGCATTAGCCACTCTATTTTCCTTACCTTTAATGTAATTTATGTCAAAATCATATTGAGACAAAAACTCTAACCATCTTCATTGTCTTGCATTTAGATTTGGCTGAGTGAAAATATACTTCAACCCAAGATGATCAGTTTTTAATTCAAAAGGTTTACCAAGAAGATAATGCCTCCAAACTTGTAGTGCATGAACAATGGTAGCAAGATCTAAATCATGTGGAGCATAATTCAACTCATGTAACTTTATTTTTCTACTTTTGTAAGCTATGACATGATCATTTTGTAACAAAATACCTCCTAGACCTTCCCCAGATGCATCTGTTACAACAGTAAAGTCTCCATTAGGGTCTGGTACCACTAGAATAGGTGCTGATGTTAACTGATCCTTCAAAGTTCTGAATGTAGATTCACATTTCTCATTCCAAACAAACTTCTTATCCTTTTTTCTGTAATGAAGTTATTGGTGCAACCACTTTAGAAAAATATTTTACAAATTTTCTATAGTAACCAGCAAGACCCATGAAGCTTCTAACTTCATGTACATTCTTTGGTGCAGGCCACTCAGTTATAGCTACAATTTTAGAAGGATCTACAAAAATTCCATTCTTACTTATTACATGTCCCAAATAGTGCACTTCTGTGTCATAGAAAGAACATTTAGATAGCTTACCATATAACCATCTCTTTCTCAAAATTTCCAAAACTATCTTCAAATGCTCATGATGTTCCTCAATACTTTTAGAATATATGAGAATGTCATCCAAGAATACAAGCACAAATTTGTCCAAGTATTCTTGAAAGATATTATTCATTAAATTCATAAAAGTTACAGGTGCATTTGTTAATCCAAAAGGTAAAACTGTGAACTCATAATGTCCATACCTTGTTCTAAAAGTTGTTTTATGAATGTCCTCATCCTTAATCCATAATTGATGATATCCAGATCAAAGATCTATCTTAGAATATACCGATACTCCATGCATCTGATCAAATAGATCATCAATTCTAGGGAGTGGATATCTATTATTGATTGTTTCTTTGTTTAACATTTTGTAATCAATGCACAATCTAAGTGTTCCATCCTTCTTTTTCACAAAAATTACCGATGCTACCCATGGTGAAACACTCAGTCTAATCAAACCTTTAGAAAAATTTTCTTGCAATTGTGCCTTAAGCTCTACTAATTCTATAGTAGTCATTCGATATGGTGCCTTAGAAATAGGCTCAGTTCTAGGCTTGATTTCAATTGTGAAGTCAAATTCCCTTTTGGGTGGAAGACCTGGTAACTCTTCCAAAAACACATCACTGTAGTTTTTTAACATCAGATATCGTTCCATGACATCATTGTTCTCCTTCAGTAGTTTCTAAAATCTTTACTGCATATAAGGTACAACCTTTATTTTTGGCCTTTTTAAGTTGCATAGCTGACAGTTTCCTAACAGAAATCTCATGTTTCACACCCTGAATCTCTGTTGTTTTCTACAGGTCATCTAAACAACTAATATGTTTTTCAAAATAGTCCACTTTTGCTTTATGTTCAGCTAACCAATTAACACCTATGATTACATCATAAGACCCCAAAGGTGCAACATAAAGATCAACTTTAGTGGAAAAACTAGGTAAGTCAAGGACTGCTCCAAAAAGACACATACTAACTGTATGAACAACATTGTTTCCATAATGTGCAGTCCATGTTTTATCCATGTTTCTAGGTTTTCTTTTTAGTTTTGATGCTAATTTACTAGAAATAAAACATTCAGTAGCTCTGGTATCAAAAAGAATAGTTATAGGTATGCCAAATAACTTACCCAGAACTTCTATGGGCGTGGCCTATTTTTCAGCCTTCTTGTCAGCTACTGCAATGTGTATCTTGTGTTGCTGATTACGATCATCCTTTTTCAAAGGAAATTGATTTGCATAATGATATTTTCCATAGTTATAACAGCCTCCTATAGGTCCCTTTCTAGGCTCAGATTTATTTCCAGCCTTAGAGTTATCATTCTGACCTCCATAGGACTTCTGTCTGTTATTATTATTCTTGACAAAGTTGTTTCGTGCATTACCAGCAGACTTATTTGTTGTTGTTTTCTTATTATTATCAGCTGAAAACTTACTTTTCATTCTGAATTTCTTCCATGGTCCTTTCTTAGGTGCAAGAGATGATGAAGAGGAGTTGGGGACTTTCTTCCTTACTTCCTCTTTATGAGTAGAAATTTCCTTCAATTTTTGTTCCTACCTTATGGATTTTTCAACAACCCCTTCCATCATGGTTGGGATGTGAACATCCACCTCTCCTCCTATAACGAGATTCAATCCCATGATGAATTTCCGTATCCTAAACTTCTCGTCAGTTTGATACTGAGGTACATACTTAAGGAGTTTAGTAAACCACTCCCAATACTCAGTTACAGTTAGCTTTCCTTGAGCTAAGTTCTAGAATTCAGTCATTTTCTGATCATAATAAAGTTGTGGTAGCCAACATTGCCTAAAGTAACCTTTAAATTGATCCCACGTAATATTAGTTTCATCAACATTGAACTCAGCCTTACGGTATCCCACCATGAAGATGCCTCATGGGAAAGCTGATATGCTCCCCATATTGCCTTTGTTTCTTCTGAGAAATTCCTTATTGCAAAGTACTTCTCCATTTCACTGAGCCAATTCTCAGCTCCATCTCCTAATGTGGTGCCATCAAAATTGGGTGGACTTATCCTTTTTATATCATTAGTGAGTTCAACTGCCAGCCTAGCCTTTTTGTTTTCAGGTTGATCAGGTATGTTCACATTGTTATTATCAACACCTAAATTGGCATTGTCCTCAAGAGGTGGCTGATTATTATTACCAGCATCTTCTTCCTCCTCATTGCCCATTACTTATTGTTCAAGTACAACCAAATGATCCCTTGTGTCCAACAGGGCAGCAAGGATCTCATCAAGTTTTTGGGAAGTTGTTGCTCCTTCCTCAGGTGGAGGATTATTTGCAACATTTCCTCTTGTTCTAACCATTTTCTATTAACAAGAAAATTTAAGTTTTATCAGATTATGGACACAATAGGTCCAAGAGCTGCAACCTTCAGCTCTGATACCAAGATGTAACATTCCTATTTTAAGACTTTAGAAACAAGGAAATTTTTTTTACACAATGTTCTCTGTTCTAAATAAAACATCATTTAGAACACACATTCCATGCCAATCAATCTCATAACAGATAACCATATGCAGTTGTAATGACTCAGTAAATTACTGATCTCTCATTTCATGACTCAGTTACTAACCGATCTCTCATGTTTGTCTTTAAGTATAGAATAATTTATGTATACTACGTATACTTGGTTTTCCTACCCTATTCCAGGTACTGAGTGATCTGTTTAAAGAACCTATCTGAATATTTGTTACCAATATTCATCTGACATCATGTTTCTTTAAACTAGGTGACATAGGACAACGTAACCAGTAACTTGCGATACTTTGGCCAAATATTTCCAACATACTGTTCATGTTACTATTCCTAGATGACATACTCGTCAATTCAGAATACGTCCTTCACCTCACTCTACTATTATCTAGAATGGTCTTTACTGACTTCTGTCAGTCCACTTGCCCAAGGTTTGACCCTAACCCAAGTTAGTGACATAATTTGTTATAGGGATACGCTCACGAAAACTTAGGGTATATGGGCATACTCGATCGACCTAAGTCGACCGAATGTGCCTAGGTACACTAAGTGATAGCAAGCTACTTCCTATTCTAATCATGCTACTAACTTGACCTAGAGAGAAACTAAGTTCAAGTCCAGATGTGTGTAGATCTAGATGAACAAATATGGAAGGGTGTTGCCACATGTCAACTGCAACACTATATCCTCGAGAAGCCCTTAGTCTTCTCAAAGGTACAGTCATGTAGTTGGCATGTGTGCCAACATCCGTTAGAACTACTTCATCATGATGTACATACCCCTTGGTGGTCATTAATTCATAATTAAATTTGGATTAAGATTCAGATTGTAGCAACCTTGCAAAACCCTAATTCCAACATTCATTAAGTTCTTTATCCATAATTAATCTGATTAATATTAAGAACTTCATTAACTCATGATTGCTTTTATGTTCATTAACTCAGCATAACAAGCAGTTATCCAAAAACATGGCAGAAACATCAAATGGTTAATTTAATGTAACTTAGTTGTCCAAAGAAGGTGTATCATCCACCTAGGTTCAGCTAGAGTTTACTTCATAGAAAATAAAGTACAAATGATTAACGATCATAACCACCATTCCTTTTGTTTTACATTCTTTTGAGAGAGGAAGAGTCTTCCTCTACATGATTAAATGTTAGGGTTATCATACCCTTTTTATCTTTCACAATTCATATAGTTTAATTGTATGTCCAATACATATTCCATAATTATACTATAATTGTTTAGATAGAGAATGACATCTTATGCAACTTATCAAGTTACACTTTAGTAAGGGAGATTGAATTATTCCCTTAATCCAACTTATTAAATGATAACAGTAATAGGTATACAAACAGATTATGAAGAATATCAACAAGATAAATTACAATTTCCTTCATAAAAGTACAAGAGAATTCACACAACAATTTGGATTCAGTCTCCAAATCTTTCAATTCATCATGATAAAAAATATACACTTTATAAGACTATGCATTTCAGGCATACTGCATGTCAAACAACATTAAGATCATAGAAGAATATAACTTTTATTTTTCAATACAACTCAAGAATGAATCGGAATTCTTTAGAAAAGAACCAAACTTTAAATCAACCAATACATCATAAAAAAATTTCCTTCTTTTATCACTTACGAAGTCCATCTGCAAAAATTGCTAGCATGGGTCAGTTCATTGAACTGAGCATGATAAGCACTAAGCATTAAAATGAAGTGCATTCCACTAATTGTTCCATTAAAACAACTCTACTTTAATGAAACAATTAATATATCATACCAATAAACATAAGTAATAAAAACCATAAAAGAAGTACAACTAATAAGTCTGAATTCACTTTTAAGAAAGGAGCATAATATAATCAACAATACTACATTATATCATATAAGTATTGACCCAATCAATTACTTATTTAAAACAAAAAATAGATCTTGTCATTTAATTATTTCATAATTCTTTATGAATTTTAAATACAGAATTTAACTTTACTATGTAATAAAAAAAGAGTTACTTTCAGAACCAAAAACCTTATTGTCATTTTACCAAGTTTCTAGAAATCATGTATAGACAAGTTCATTTCAGCATAGTACATATTTAGGATGATTCATCCTACAACTTAAATAAATAAGAAGAAGAATCAATACAGAATATCCACAATTCACCATTCATCTAAGAGATAGAAATTAGGTTCATAAAGGACATAACTAAGTACCTACATAACTTTATCAGTCAAGGAAACCAATAAAAGGATTCACCATTTAAGAGACAACATCTGATAACAAGAATCCCAAACCAATCTGAGAAGGGAGAGAAATAAAATAGTCATCATCCTACTTGCAAGCCTTATGTATTATTATACATTATTGGAGATATCATTCAGTGATCTGAAACCATATGTTCCATAAATCAAAGCAAGACTTATAAAAGGATTATTTCCTACTCATGTCCATCCAGGGAAGATTCATACTTATTATTGAGTGCACAGAAGAGGATTCCCTCAGAAAACAATATCCTAATGATGCATGACTCAATCAATCAAAATAGTCAGACTAGAATTGATTATGTTTTCCTTCTACAAGACAGACTCAGCTGTACACTTCCCGAATCAACACGACGATTGATTCTATACAAATTATTTGAGAATAAGAAAGATCAAACGGGGACGATTTGGTTTTCCCAGTACCAAAAATGACAGTCCCAAAAGTTTCCTAAACTTTATACTACTATTCCCATGAACTTTCCATAGTCAACTAGTAACAAGTTAAATTAAACAACCACAAGGAAGTTTCCGAGTTCTGAAGAGTGAGTTCACATTACTTCATCCAAGATCAAAGGGAAAAAATTTGAACTCAAGAAGTCAAAAAGGCCTAGGATGGTAAACACTCTACAACATGGAAGAGAGTTGATCTATAGAGTAGTTCGAGAAAACAAAACTTAACTTCCCAAAAGTTAAAGGAAACTTCAATAGAAAGGATCCAAACCAAGAATTCATTCACCATTGTTTATCAATTGAATTCCAAATCCCATTTCAAACCCATAAGTTCTTTCAAAAGTTCCAAAAGAGAATACAAAACCAAACACGCAAGTTTATAGAAAACAATACTTCTATTTTCCTTATGAATTCAAACCTTATCAGAACATCAATATCAACACTAACCCAGTTCATATACAAATAGAAATCTAGGATGCATATAATGCCAAATCCACATTCATCTATTCATCATTGTTTTAACACAAGTTCAAGTTCATACTGTAGAGTAAAGTATACAGTACAGTCCCGAAGCAGAAGTACTAAAATCTTAGCAAAACAAGATATAGTCTTACAAGAGTATTCAACTCCTTTTCTTTTAAAAAACCCAAAAATCCATTCAAATGGATCTGA
Source organism: Taxus chinensis (assembly GCA_019776745.2). NCBI lineage: Eukaryota > Viridiplantae > Streptophyta > Pinopsida > Cupressales > Taxaceae > Taxus > Taxus chinensis. The sequence goes on along the minus strand of JAHRHJ020003119.1, from coordinate 738,814 downwards.
AGGAGAATACAAAAACCCAACACTAAGTTTAAGTCAAACAAGTTTTCTACATTCCTCATGAATTCAAACTGTAACAGAAATTCCCAACTACAATAACTTTCACAGCTCCATCTAACATAAAGATCATAGAAGTTCAGAGAAGGTAATTAAAGAAATTTAACACAAAGTAAGTATGAACACAACACTACCAATACTAAAAAAACCCATTATCAGTTGTTTTTAAATGAGGATTTCACTGAAGTGTAAGTAAACAATACTCTCCCAGAGGTTATATATCCTCACAATAAGATATAGTTTTATAAAATTCATATTCACCTATTCTTTCAAAACAATCAAAGACTTCCAGTTAAAAAAAATATTCGGGTTACCCAGAATAGAGGAAAACAAGATATCCTTACATGTTTTCACAACATTTTATGTTCAAAGTAAACATACAGTCTGAGACAGGAGTACTACAAATTTTCAAACTCAAAGATGCATCAAAGAGAAGTATTTCAATTTCTAAGAGACTTCCAGTTCAAACTCAAACCAAAAACCATTTACTCAAGCTCTTTTTTGAGCAGACAGTCCAGAATGCAAGTTCTAAACAAAACACTAAAGTCTCAAAAGTTCCATATGCATATCACCATTGAACTTACTCAGCAGAGAAAAACAACCAAAACCAACATTATCATGCAATGGATTCATATCCAAAAATCAAAGAGATTCCATCAATCATGAAATCAAATAACCAGACAAAACATGTAACAATTTATCTCATGAGAGTAGAGTTATTTTAATGAATCATTTAGAGAAAAGCAAGAAATATTAATGGGTAGAGCCTATCATGCCTGATAGTGCTTCTGCCAATTCAAAGGAGACTTCCAGCCAAGATTCCAACTCTTCTTCTCCTCCAAGAAAGATCAACAACCAAACATCTCTTTCCCCAATGCCTCATATACTTTCCTTGAATCGAAAATAGACCAGGGAAACCAAAAATAGCCACAAAGTGAAAATCTAACTACTGGTTCGAAGAACCAGATAGCTCCATGCAGAGAAAAAATCACAAAGCATGCAAGACCAAATAACCCCCAAAAAATCTTCCCTCATTGTTTCCAAGATGGTTTTCTCACAAAAATCATGAGATTCATTAATGCCATTTACTCTCACATATCCCTCCTATCTCTCCATGCCACTGCCATCCAAAATTGGCGAATCCTAATTTGAACCTCTACATGCATTTCTAATTTAACTAAGACTCCACATGTAAGCTTCTACCAACTTTTACATGTCTTGCCAAAATCTGGCAGTTTACTTGGAATTTAATTCAAAAATCAAATCAATTAAATGCCTTTGGAACCACCACCTAGCCTCCCATTTTCCATATGACCCTTAGGTCCCCTTTCATTAGTTTAGGATAGATATCCCTTAACTTAGGTTATGACCTTAGGTTAGTTTAGAAAGTAATTACCTTAGGTTTAAAAACATTTCAATAAGTAATTTTCCACCTTAAGATAGGTCATAGCTTCACAACCAATATAGTAGTTAGGTATTAGGTTAAGAGTATACCTAGCATCACCTTAGGTGGTTCCCTCCCAATTTAGAACATGAAGCTTAGGATAGGATGTTGTCACCCAATAAGTAGACATAGCTAGAAAAATAGGTACATTTACCTTAGTTTAGAATATTGTTAGGATAGATCTCTTAGGTTTAGGACTTAGATTCCCTTCATAGTCATGAAGAAGGCCTTGTTCCACTTAACGCCATTAAATGTCCTGAAGAGATCAATAAAGAATATCCGAGCACAAAACATACAAGAAGAATGCAGGCAATGATCTTACAAGACAATAAAGAATTTGTAAACATACAAAAGTTCAGTCTATGTTACATCTCTCAACCTCTGAATGTTAATTTTACCATTCAGACCAGGTAAGGAGATTTAAAACATTCCTTGGATCAATGGAATTGATCCAAGGATGAGTCAGTTAAAAGAGATAAGTTTGCAACCATTATAACCAAATTATAACTCACCTATTAGAAGTGAAAATGGATTATTGCTAGCATCAACATTTTATTCTAATGAATCCAAGATGTAGAAATGATTTATCCTTGGAAATCATGATTTTCAACAAGCAAAGGATCACATCATATCAAGGATATCACATGTGAATGCTTTCAATGCAAAAGAGAAATATAACAGTTTGTCAAAGGTGTTACAGTTATATCTCAGGCGGGAGGATGTACCACATAGATAGTGTGAAAATGATCATTTAGTGAGAGGATTTTTGGTAGGTGGAGTAATAAATGCACTAAATTTTTGAAAATATATATAAGGATGTGATGCAAGTTCATTTTTACCATTGTGATCGTAAGAATTTGAACGAGCTAAGTGCGACCAAGATGAGAAAAGATTGTGAAAAAACTAGATATGGAGAGTGGATTTGTGCATAGAAGAAGCTTGCATCCCCATTGGTGAAGGGTTTGAGTGAAGTAGACACATTAAGAAAGATCTAGGGCATGTGGTTTCAAAATAGGGCACACATATTTAAGATAGGGTTTTGACTTACTCACTACAGAGGACAAAAAGTTGAGATTTCCAGATGGCACCAAAGAAAAGAACCTGCTGCATGAGCCAAAGGAAAGAAGAAAGTAGTAAACAAAATTTGAAATTTCCCCCGAGAGTAATTTCTCAAAGATGTAATATCTAGATGGTTTGATAATCAGGAAAGTGTGGGATTCCCACATGTTGGGCCCCTAAAATATTGATTAAGTACACAAAGGCACATGAGCACACAAGACTGAAGACAAGAAATGGGTGCACAAGGTAGGGTTCTAGGAGGGTTTTAGAAGGGCCATGTTACACATCGACAGAAAAGGTATCGAGACTTATCTACATTTGGTGTATCAAGTAGGACACACGAGAAAATTGTGACCCAACTACACATGCGGAGTGGATAAGGTGTCAGCATGGTGACAAGTTGGCCTAGGAAGGAGTATGCCCTACGATGGAAGTTTCTATAAGACATAATGGTAAAAAGTGGAGAGCTCGGGCCTAAAGGATCATGCTCCCATGGAGGACCACATTCAGATACTTGGCATTGAATCTGAGTCTACAGAAGGATGAGTTGGCACTTTGGGATGCCTATAAATATAAGTGACCATAGAAGAAAATAGATATATCTATATAGAGAGAGAGATCAATAGAGAGTGGAGCTTTGTAGAAATGCTGCAAGGAGTCATATTCGGTTAGGTATATGAAATATAGGAGAAGTATGTATTAAAATATTGGGGTTTAAAATTTATTTTTGAGAGGTAAATGATATGGATCCAGTTATGATGTATGAATTCAGTCTACCATAATGTGGTGATTTGTAGTAAGTCTAATGAATGTAATGAGGTTATCAAGTTAATTGACTATGATCCTTCTTGGTTCAGATTCATACATGATTCTTCATAGTTTCCTTTTCATGTATATTAATAAGATGAATATGAATTCCTATGCATTTTCCTTTCTGTTTGTTTTCAGTTATTTAAGTCTATTAAAGTATCTTTGTCTATAATGACTACATTGATCTAGAGCCGTTCTGAGCTCTATGATGTTTGTATGTTTTCATTCCTAATAACTTCCTCTAAATTTTGGATCATAGATGATGTTTTTCCCACTCAACTCACATAAAAAAAGAACTCGACACCCACACGTGCCTTGGGTGAGCACCTAACACCCGCTAGGTGATAGGCCGACGTGCATAGATTCCTTTGTTCTTTTGTGGGGTGTAAAAATGACTACATCTTGGTTCCAATTCTAGGACCTCTTTTCAAATTTGTAGCGGGAAATGGCATACATCATGATTTGTGTAATAAGTGATGACAAAACACCTAATTTTGGAAAGTTTTGACATGTGTTTTGATTCATGGTTCATGAGCACGGAGGATGAATTTTCTCAGATTCAACACTAGACCTAATTTTGATGCACATAGATGTGTAAAAGATAACCTCTACCATGATTTGTATGAATTTTTTTTCTGTTGCTTCCCAATAGAGCTATATGAATGGCTCTCGGTAATATGAGTCTAGATCAAGCTAGTATTATAGATCAAGCGCGTGGACCTCAGAAGAATACTAGAGGTTGTAAGATGCAGATCTGAAGTGGACTCATGTTGTGGATCATTGGTGTAGAGGAGTACTTGCTAGATACACTCTGGAGTATACTATTTCCATATATTCTTGTCTGGAGGTTGCTGTGTTTGAGTTTCTATGAGAGCCCAGAGGATCATTTCTATGTGTTATCCCTCTAGCTATAAATTTTTTGATGGTTACCATGAGTTTATAGGCATTCCCAATGGCCGACTAAACCATTCTGACTGCTAGGAGAGGAAGCTAGGGTGGAGGAAGATGGTAGATGTTGCAATGAAGAAAGAAAGGGAGGAGAGACGATGGCTCAAGTATGGTGAAGCATGTGAAAGGGAGATTGCTAGAAAACACGAAGCTTGCTAGTATGATGGATCTATGGTGATAAACATTACAGGAAAGAGTTGAGGTTCACGTGGAGGCCATGTGGAACCAGAGCAGTATGTGCTGACCCCATCTTGGCAAGCACATGAGGGAGACCCCTATTCGACTTTTGGTGAGAGTTTTGTCACATGGAGAAAGGAGATTCTATTGGCACACATATCTAAACCCACTTAATGACCCAGACCCTAGCATGCTTAGTTTTCTTGAACCAGGAAGAAAAATGTTATTAGTCTTAGTTGGTATACATTAGAAGATGATAGGTCTACGCCTAGGAGGTATAATTTCTACATGTTCAGGCTTCTTCTATGGTTGTACAAATCAGCCCAGTATTTAGAGGACTCTTTAGATAGGGTATAGCGAGTGTATAAGATTTTGGTCTCACATCAGGGAGTGGCATGAGGTATAAAGTAGTAGTAGCGGAGTGCATTGTCACAGACCATAGGCATGCAGTTCAATGGAACTGTGTGGACCCTTGGCATGAACACTATAGAACCTGGTGGGTCTGTCAGATCTAGTGGTTCAGGAGGAATAAAAGCTGGTGGATCTAGTGGATCTGGTGGTTCAGGAGGAATAAGATCTGGTGGGTCTAGTGGATCTAGTGGTTTAGGGCCTGTTGGACTTGGTTGATCTGGTGGTTCAGGACTTTGTAGACCAGGTGGATCAGGTGGTAGAGGAACACCAGAGGTGGAAACTAAGGCTCTAGCTCGGGAGGATTCGGGACCCCAACCATGTCCACAAGTATTCTTTGAAATGTCTCTACATTTTCCTAATTACAGGGGTATTCGAGGATGCTACGGAACATGTTCATAAGCGTGAACTACTATGGAACACAAAGGGTATCACAACCCCAAAATGAAAGGCTAGTCAATTTACAACCACGTTGCAAGGGTGTGCGCATAGATGGTATAGGAATTATGACCCTCATCAAATGGTGGTGGACTATACTACCTTAAAAAATGCATTCTTGGTAGAATTCCACATTCCTTGAGTTTGAACAAAAGAGTCATCAAACTCTTTGAAGGAGATTCAACAAGGAATGACAGAGAGTGTGCGGGAGTATGATGCGTGCTTTAAAACTCTCTTGTCTAAATTATCATATGATATTCACCCTTCACAACATGCTTAGTGGTTTTTTGGAGGATTGATCACCCCTTTTAGAAGGGTCTTATCTCATAAAACTTTTACAGACCCATGCAAGGCATTAGAAGCTACCCTACACAGTGAGGCTATTGGTAGTGTTCGATACTAGTGCATTAGCCCATTCCTGGAGGCTCAAATATTATTGCTATGGCAAAGCAGTTGGAAAAAAATTTCTGTGAACTCAACCCATGAGACTTATAGTGGTTTGTGGTGCACAGATTGTGAGGTAGAGGGGCATGTTAAGGATAGTTTCCCCCAGAAGATCGTATACGTACCATGACAGTGGACTATGAAATTTGTCAATGGGGATCATGATGCAAGTAGGTGTCCCTTGCTATAGCTGCAGTAATCTATAAAGAATGTTTCTTGTTATTCTAAGATTTACACCTCTACTACCCATGATACCAAGGATTGTAGGTTGGTTGACCAGATCCATGAGGCCATTGATCATGGTGTGCACCAAACCAGCATTGCCAGTAGTTCTAAGAATGATGATTTCATTATGAAGGGCACGTAGATATGGAGGGGCATGTGGAAGAGGTTTTCGAGGAGGATTTCAAGGTCATGGTAACCATGGGGGAGGAAGAAGTGAGTTACCATGTGGAACCTACTTCAATTGTGGGTCTACAGAAATTACAAATGCGTGAGTGCCTGTATCTTATTATAATGCTCATGGTGTGGAAAGAAGCACAAGTAAGAGGAGTGCCTGGAGTTATTTTTAAGCATATGAATCAGTAAGCACCAGAAAGAAAAGGGCACTGAATGGTAAGCGGTAAGAAGGATGACACATAGTGGATGCCATAGGGGGAACATGATGAAGGAACTAGATCCTGTACTAGTAACAACAAGATAAGGTTGCACATGCACAAGGATATACCAAGGTAGAAAACCATTGGTTTCAAGGGAAGAGGTGGTACATGGGAAGTATCTGGACCCTACATCAAAAGGAGGTATATCAAGAAACCATGGATGTTGATTCAGAGTTTACAAGGGGAGATCCAATGTCTAAAGGAGCAGTCTAGGAGGGAGGAGAAAAGGAAGGAGTGTTGAGGTTCACAAAAGGATGACCTGATGAGGTTAAGGAAGTGTGTAAAATGTTAAGGCAAGAAAATATCATTCCCTTTCTAGGAGCATGGTTGAGAGAGAAGGTACCACACACCAAAGAAGAGTGTGCAAGAGATAGGTTTTACATGTAAACCTTCCCCCTCATAGCCTTGACTATGATAAGGAGATTACCTTGAATGCTATTATAGATGGATGGCTCCTTAGTAATATCCTCATTGACACAGGCACGGAGGTCAATGTTCTCACTTTGGATGCATGGCATCAGATGGGAAGACCTGCATTACATCCATCTTTGAATGTGTTGTATATTTCTAAACAAGACTAAGGAATGCCCATCGGTGTCTTGAAGGACACTATTATCACTATCTAAGGGAGCTAAGTTTACATTGGGGACTTTCAATGTCTTGGCACTCATCCAGGTGGACAATTTCCCAAGAACTACTTGGGTGCCCTTGGTATTGCTATAAGAACAATTGGATATGCTTTAGTTCAACAAGGATACATAATATTTTGAGAACAAGGAATGGGTCATACCATACCCCTAGTTGATGGGAATTCAACACCCTATACTGAACCTTTGGGAGAAGAAGTTCTTGACAATTTTGTAATCTATGTGCACTCAATCAGGGACCTAGAGATGATTCACCCTACCCAATGAAGGAGTTATTCAGTTTGAAGATGCTCAGTCCGATGAGTGATACCACAAGTGTTAGTATGTGACAATTGGACATGGAACTTATGAGTTAATTGAATGGTGAGAGTTGAGAGGATTGGTGTTATGAGGTGAAGAAGGTGCACTCAGTCAAGCACCTAGGAGGAAAAGAGTTACCTAAGTACATTGGAGGATGCCTAACCCTGAAGTATTTTTACAGAGATGGAAGATCAGTGGAAGGATTTAGAAGGAAGAAGATGGATGTTAAGTTATGTCCTGCTTGGAACATAATTGTGCACGGTGGTGGGAAGACACATCAGGAGAGCCTTTTAGGAGTGGTGTGAGGTAAGAATTGCATTCTCTGTAAGGTTTCCTAGGAAAGCAACACACCTAATGTCATAAAAGACTACCATGGGAAGAGAACCCGCCTATTTCATATCCAAGATGTGAGAAAATCTGGATGAGAAGGTGCAGAAGCCTTGCCACCTTCCCTATGGGTGCACAAGTTGTATTCCACCTTATAAGGTTGTGCACAGTATGGTACATTCACTCGAAGACATGCTTCCATCAGCCAGGAATTGGTAGGAGTTGGTAGCCTGACCTCATTCAAACTTTTGAATATCAGAGTACTAAACCATCAATTGATAAGGTTTTGCAGGTTGTCAAGCAGCTCACAATGGGAAGATAGTGCTATGGTAGAAGAGGATAGGATACTAGAATTACTGGGTGAACTAGGTTTGGAGGCAGTGCACTTTGAAGAAGGAAGGAAACAAAAGAGTTACAGCTTTAGTGTGCATGTTTGGAAAAAGAAAAAGGAAAATGGTGTATGTTTCCTTGATGGCAAAGAGGTGGAAAAATTAGATGTTAACCATTCTATAAGGATGCATGAGGTTAGTGGAGATAATGTTTATGAGAAAGTACGTCCTACCATGAACCCTTAAAAATAAATAAGGTTAACATTGTGTTCGGAGAAAGAACCTAAGGAAGCTATTATTGGCAACTGTTGGTTAGAAAGGAAGTTTCAAAGATCATTGATCTGTACATGAGTTTCTGGATTTATTTCCATGTGGGTACCATGAGCTTTAAGGTGTGATCAACACTCATTGGGGGAAATTAAAATAAAGGCTAAAGAAGGTGCATGCCCAATTAGGAAAAGGCCCTACCGGAATGAATATGAATTTCATGTCAAATTAAGGAGGAAATTGAAAAAATGATAGCTTCTGGGATCATTGAGTCTGTTGGAATGAATAAGACATGGATAAGTCCCATGGCCATAAGAACATTAAGAAATATGGGAGGATAAGGATTTGTGTGGATTATAGGGATTTGAATGCAGTTTGTGTCATTAATCCCTTTTTCAACCAAATTTACAGAAAAATTTTGGAAGTGTAGCTCGCTGGGTGTGAGATCTATTCCTTTACGTGATGGATTCTTCAGGGTATCACCGAAGGTGATTGTACAAGGAAAGACTAGGAAAATACATACCTTTCACCACTGAGTGGGGAAGTGTTTGCATATATGGTCATGGACATTTGGGTTGAAGAATGCTCTTGCTATATTTTTTCACACATTATGGCGCAAGAATTCCAAGGACTTCATCCCTAAGTTTCTTAAAGGTCTACCTGAAATGAATGAACAAAGCATGGTTCCAGTCAAAATACCATTGTGATAATTTTAGGCTAATGTTTGAAAAATGTCATGTGACAATTGAGGATATCCCTCAACATTAAGAAATGTGTTTTTACTACACCCCATTTGGGAACCCTTTTGGGGCATATCATATGTAAGGAAGGCTTGCTGGTGGATCCCTCCAAATTTGTAGTTATTATGGGACTTATTCAGAGCCTACTAGTCTAGAGTAATTCCTGAAATGTGTATCCTTGGGCATGTGAGATACTACCAAAATTTTATCAAGGGGTATGTGAAAATTGTGCACCTTTAGAAGAGCTTACTAAAACATAAGATTGCATTTCATAAGGAAGAGGAAATAGAGGGTGTTTGATACATTAAAGGATAGGCTTAACTCATCACTATGCCCATATTATGATTTCCCTCTTGGGACAAGACATTCCATGTTCATGTTGACACTTCAGGGATGAATATTGGGGAATTTATTAGCACAACCTGGTGAAGGAATTGTTGATCCAATTGTGATTTGGCTAGTAGGAAGTTGACACCAAAGAGTAGAACTACACTACCGAAGCATGAGGCATTATTAATGATCTACGCGCTACAAAATTTAGGCAATATCTGGTTTGGCAACACCCTTTCATGGTGATTACACATAGACCACATGGCATTGACATACTTGGTGAACATCCCATTTTACAAAAGGATGCATATGTCTGTGGGTCCTGTTGTTTCAAGAATTTGTGTTTACCGTTGTCGTGAAACCCAGAAAAGAGTAACTTAGGACTTGACCATTTATCAAGGATTGATTCAGGAAGAGGACACGAGAGAAATGTAAGATACTATGATATAAGCACAATTAGTTACAATATTGTGGCGCGTTGGTGCCAGATGATTTGGAACAAATTCGTGTCTTACGACCCCTTGTGACCCGCATCTCATCTCGCAATCTAACCTCATCACCTAAACCTTACACAATTATTTATTAATTACCTTATAATTGATAAATCCACATCACCTTACCCGCCACCTCACTTTGCCACCTCATCATGACCTAGCCCTAACCCTAAACTAACCTAATTAAGACCCATGACTTGGTCTAGACTCACATCCATAACTAATGCCTCCTTACTCGCACCCAAAGCCGACCTTCTAGCCACTTGACCAAGCCCGCAACTGATCTCTCGGGAGAAAAGCAGGGAAGGTGGGCTATTTTACTAAAAATAGCCTACTTTTTCCTTACCGATGCCGGTTCCTACTCGACCGCCGTCGGTTACGCAACCGCCATCGGTTCCCTATAAATGGGCTCCCCAAACCAAAACAACGGATCGGAATTTCATTTTGGAGATCAGTCGAAGGATTTCTGGATCAACAGAGAGCATTGCGAGCGAGGAACAGAGTCCAGATCTTCACTTGACAGAGCAGAGACGAGTGGAAATACCAGAAGTGTTTACAACCAAGGAGATCAACTTGCATCTTCGCCAAAACCAGTAAGTCACATCTTGCATGTCCTCTGTTATAACATTTCTTATGCTCTTGAATCTTCAGTCCTCCTAAATCCGTCTCTGAATCCACTACCCAACGTGTCATTGCATCTAACTGTTATTCTTTTGCTTCTAATCATCCATTTCCTAATATCATCCATAAACCAGCCTTACAAAACACCATAGCTACCAAGAAGATCCTAGAACCCACCGGTATCGGTTATCAGTAACCGGCATCGGTTATCAGTAACCGGCATCGGTTCCTCTGATCAAAACCAGATCAAAACCAGAAAACCTTTCCCCTACCCAGTTCAACGAAACAATTTAATTGATATTTTGCAGTCTTTTGTGTTAATTCATATTAGCAGGGGAACTGACCACCTTCGAAAGGAAGTTTTATATTTCCTGGGCCCAAGGCAGTTTCCTCATTTATTGTTTAATCAAAATCTTGTGGTCTTGTGTTCTTATTTGCAGGTAGTCCTTCCAAGACAAAAAGGAGTTCTTCGCAGTCAACCTGATCTTTCTCTACGGTACGCGCACACCATCTCGACATTCAACAGGTATTCCTCCTAACCCTAACCTCATCTGTTTCTAAAAGGAATGAAAGGATAGAAGCAACTCTATTCCCAGTCATTTCCGAGTGAAACATTTTGGCACGCCCGGTGGGACCCATTTTGGGTTTCTTTCTCTTGCTTATTTTCATTTTAGGAAGCATACTTGCTGTTGCTGCTTTTGTTATATATTTCGTAAAGAATTTGTCTTGCTTTCCTAGTTTCGCATTAGTGAAAGTCATCTCTCTTGCTTCATCGAACATAATTTTCGATTTGGGTTTAAAACACATGCATTGCATTCCTGCTTGTTGTTCTTCAATTCTAGTGAACATAGATTAAGTAACAGGTCGTACACGTGGGGGTGATATCCACGGTATTGACAGGAAATTAACCCTAGTTTCACTGCACAACACATACCGAATCACTTCACAATTAACACAACAGCTCAAACATCCCCCCTTTTCCGCGGTATTCCTCCGCCCGATTGAGGTAACCTTATAAGCCAAAACAAACTTGACATTTCCCCTAGGTCTTGTTGTTTAGGATTCTGACATCATCTTACGTCTAAAGGCATAAGCCCACGATAACTAAAATTAACCCTAGGATTAGTCTCTGGATTTGCGTGTGCATCTTGCTTGTTTTCAAATTCTGTTTTCTCTGTCATACTTTGTCTTCTGTGATCAATAAGTTGATAAATATACTCAACGTTGCTAAAAATCAAATTAGCAGCCTTTTATATCTTCTTATCCTAGACTTTTGACACCGGCATCGGTTAACTGACCGACGTCGTTTGCTCTCTGACCGACACCGGTTATTAAACCGATATCGGTTACTGTCTTCATCAGCCCCTGACAAACCAGCAACTTGCCAAATTCATCATTCTGAGGTTGTTTTTGTTCTTGATAGATTGAAACTTTCCTGTGTGTTCTTGTCCATGGTTGTCATCACTCGGAAGCAAGCCGCCGCCATGGTTTCACATGCCTGCTCTGTGTCTTTGCCTGAATCACCCCCCTTCACATTCTATAGGGAACCCTACGGACACCAGTGAGATCCCCCAAATTCCTGTAGGAGACAAGGACTTTGCCAAATTTCTGGATGCTAATCCCAGCGCTGTACAATACTATTTGTCTCATGCCCCTGACCGTACGCCTGATGGTCAGCTCCTTATTGGCATGCCTATTAGTATAGCTGCTCATTTAGCTCCCACTCCTCCTGATAACACTGCCTTACTTCCTGCATCTCTAGCCCCGTCTCCCAATCCGACGGCTTCAGAGGTTCATACGACCCCGATTAGCTTTCCTTTGGTTAATCTTGGACCCCACGTATCGTTACCACCAACTGCCCCTACCTCATCTCTCTTTCAGACCACTCCATTCATGACTTACTCTCTGCCACCTATTCACACGAGCTTTCCTTCTCAAGCTCCGCCTACCTTTTCATTCCCATACACGTATCCAGTAACCTCAACACCTTATATGGGACATCCCTATTCTGTTGCTCCAACATACTCATCCTCCATACCTTATCAACACTTAGCCCCACCATTGTCCAGCGGAAGCCCTTGGTCCAACTTGCCTCCGTTTACCACAACCGCACCATCATCTCATCCAACCACAGATTTCATCAAACAAATGATGGACAAAATGCAAAACCTGGAGGCTTCTGTTTCGGGAAGTCGTAGCGCCTTGACATACGAGCAAGTTTGTCGGGAGCCCATTCACCCTTCTGTCCCCCTTCATTCATATCCTCCTCAATGGGAGTTGCCAAAATTTACTCGTTTTAATAGTAAAGAGGATCCTCAACAACACTTGCGATCATTTAGACATGCTTGTTATTTGATTGCCCATGATGACGCCTTGTTACTCCGCACCTTCCCCATGTCCTTATCAGGACCCGCCTTGGAGTGGTACAGTGCTTTAACCCAGCACTCGATCTTCTCTTTTAACCAACTAGCCCAATCTTTCTTGGATCATTTCTCCATTAACATTGCCAAGAAAGTATCTATCACCGACCTCTATGCCATCCGACAATTTGAAGACGAATCTATCGCAGATTTCGTTGGACGATGGCGGGGCCTTATCAACCAACTTACGTATGCCTTGCCTCAAACCGAACTTATCGAACTGTTTACGCGGGCCTGCGCTAAGCACATCTCCCCTACCCTCCAAATTCAAACTTTCCGTACATTCGACGAGGCCTTTACCATGGCTCGAAAACTAGAAATTCGAGCCTTAGAAGAAGAGAAATTGCGGTTGCATAACAAAAACCCCAATTTCCAAACTCTTGATTCTACCAACAAGCCAAACACCACCACTCCTCACGCGTCCACTTCTTCTAAATCAAAAGGAGCTGTCCACGCGGTAATGGTCAAATCTCAAACACCGTCCAATACTCCGCCGAAAACCACCTATAAGTACAAAGCCGAGCCCATCAATTACACTCCCTTGGGAGAAACTTATGGCGTCATCCTGGAGAAATTGCTCAAAGCTGGGGCTATCACCTTGCCCCCTGTTAAACCTCACTCTGGGTTTGACTCCACCCGCGCAATACCTTCCTGGTACAAAGAAAATGACTTTTGTAACTTTCACCGCGTAAAAGGACATAGTCATGAAAACTGCAAGATGTTGAAAAACATAGTGCAGGAAATGGTTGATGCAGGGGATATAACCCTCGATAATCCTAACGCCCCTGCTAACCGAAATCTGAAAATTTTCAACAAGCCATTCCCGAATCACTCGTCCAACAGTAACGTAAACCAAGATATCTTAGCCGAGGAGAGTGTTCATGAGATCCATGCAGTCTTCGATTCTCAGCCAAAAGCCTCTATTGAAATTTTTTTGAATCAAGCCTCTCCACCAACACAGGAGTCTGAACCTCCTTCACCACCATCAAGCCAAAGTGAAATCATTCCTTTACCCATAAAAGAGTTAACTGCCCGGACTTCTCTTCTCATCGATGAGTCTTCTTACACCACATCCCTACAAGACTGTGAGCGGATGTTATCTAATTTATCTATTTCCCAAACGTCCCCTTCTACCGCTCTTGCTGCACAAGAGGAAGGCTCGCCACTCCTTTTGACATCCTTAGACGAGAAATCTCTTACACTGACATCACCACATTCTTTAAACATGACAGATCCCCTCAAACACGCCCTCCTACCTATTAGTCCCTCATCGCCTAAATCTTTTCAACGACCGGTTGACCTCTTAACATCTATTGATACAGTGCCTCATCTACCTCCTGTGTCACACCCACAGTGGACTGGAATCACAACCCGTCGTTCTTCCGTACAAAAATTACAAATTCACACCTGAGACTGTCATTCCACAGAAGATAGACAGGCCCTATGGGAACGTTTGAGTACCCCTTTTTCTACTCAAATGCAAATGACTGATCCTGATGTCTCCACCATATACCCGAAGTGTTTACAGAAGCTTAAAATGCCCCTGTTCTCACCTTCACCCCCCTCACCTCTACCAAATGCCCCGTCCACTTCTATCAACTTAACCAGATCTTCCCCTACGCTTGGGACCTCACCAATGCCCAGTCTAACGCACCCGCCTAAGCGACTCGATCTATCCAAAAATAAATCCGTCCCGCCACCTAGGAGACAAACTCAATCCGTGCCCCTATCACAATCAAAACCATCATCGTCATACCTACCTTCCATATTGGGACCCCATCCCTCTACCTTACATCAATATATCATACCTCCTGCGTTTTCTTCAAAACAACCTACGCCTTCCGCACCCATACAGAAATTCCAGGGTATAGCAACACCGTCACTCCGCGTATCCTGTCCACCTATCAACCCTAAACAAATTCCATCATCAAAAGATTTGTTTTCGGTCACTCCTATTTCCCCGTGGTTGTTTTCTGATACCACATCATCTGCGGCCTCATCATCCAACATAGCTTCTGCGCCAAAGAAATCACGTTTAGTGAAAACCACGTATCAACACCCCTCGGCTAAACCACCACCCGTGCGAACCAACCACGCCCAAACATTACCAAAACCCGCACAACCAATACCCTCATCCTCTTCCGATTTTGACCCACTCAAAGGATCTTACGCCAAAATCCTTGCTATGTTGGTGGAGAATGCGACCATTTCCCTACCTCCACTTAGACCTTATGACCCGTCTAAACCCCGACCTATGGGTTACGATGAGTCTAAAATCTGCGCTTATCACCGCACACCAGGACATGATGTGGAGGGATGCAAAGCTCTAAAAACCATCCTTCGTCAGTCACCTCTCCCGGATAGAAAGATTAAGAAAGACAACTTACGAAGGGAGAGACCTTTAGTTTCCATTCCCTCTCCTATACCATCTGTCCCCGCCTCACCAAGATCTATCATTATTACAACCCCACCTCTTGAAGACCATGAGTTATCCCAACCATCTTCCTCATCTCAGGTCTACGAGATTAATATGATTAGTGTCGCTACTCGAGGGCAGAAAAACAATGGGAAAGCAAAAGAAAACACACCTGCGGCATCTCTTTCTCCGTCAAACATCCCGATTGCACCACCACCTAAAGTGGTCATTCGCGGACCCGCCTATCCCGTCTCTAATGGCATTGCCCACCGAAATATGATTAAACAGCTTCACCAATCACCCGTAAAAATGACACTGTATGATCTCATTCAGACTTCTGAATCTCATCGACAAGCTCTCGTTGAGATCCTTCAAGGGATAGAGGTTTTACCTAATGAAACCCTGCCTGTCGCCTCCATTCTAACACCCAATCACGTTGCTTCTCTCACCAAACAACCCACTGCCCCAACCACTTCTGTCTCTGTACAACAAGCTGCTGCAGTCAGTTTCTCCGAAGATGAAATTGTTGACTTTGGTACAGAAGATCCTGACCCTGCTCTTTTCATCTCAGCTTACATCCGGGACATTCGGGTACGTCGTGTTATGATTGACGGGGGTGCTAGCCTAAACATCATCTCTTCAAAAGCCTTCCAACAAATGAATATCCCTTCTAGTTGCATGTGTGCCAACCCCATCATGTTGCGGTCATTCAATGACGCTATTACTTCTACCTTAGGCACCGTGATCCTCAACATTCGGGTAGGACCACGTACTTTACCCGAACTCTTCTATGTCTTGGAGGGAGAGTTCCAATATAATATATTGCTGGGTCGTCCTTGGATCCGAGCCATGGGATGCGTTCCCTCAACATTACATAGATGCATAAAATTTGAGTACGAGGGGAAGTCCTACACCGTAAAAGCTGACCCTCCCCCCTTTAAAACCTGCAATATGTTATACCGCCCTAACGATGTGCTTATACCAATCAAGACACCCATACATTCAACCCAACCATCCTCTTCAAATGTACCTCAACCATCCACCTCAACCGCGCCTACGCCTTCAACTGATGAAACCACCATCGCAAAAACCACTTCCCTTCCCGCAGCTAACATTCCAACCTCCGACCCCTTAGTAGATGTTTTTCAGCGCCTTACGCTGGGGGAGTACCGCCTATATAACGTTAGTTCTTTCCCTACCCCGCAGGAGTACGGACAATTACATGCACATCCCACCTACGACCGTCGCGTGGGGGAGGTAATCTCTTACGGACCACCCCATTGCCGCACTAACCTAACGTATGGGGGTGTTGACGCATCCTCCATTACCCCTGAACCTCCTCTTGGTGTGGTTCCCTTCCAATCCGATTTTCAATACTTGACAAATCGTCGTTTCGCCCTCACCTTCTTGACTCGCTGTGCGTGGAAAGGCTTTGGTTTTGGCCTTTACGAACAAGGCCGACATACACTCATTCCCGTGACTACCCGTAAACATAATGATCGCAGTGGTCTCGGTTTTCCCGAAACACCTACACAGGAGACACCTCCTGTCAGCTGTATCCTGGAAGAAGAAGACGTCGCCCCTACCAAACCATCATCACCCACTTTGCCATCATCACCCACAGAATCTATAGACCCTGAATCCATCCCTCCTAACTTTTTTTTTTCATAAATGCTATCTTCATAGGTCCTCTCACTTATCAACGCGATAATGAGGACCCATCTTCTCTTCCCCTTCTGTATCCAGACATGATCGAAGAGGATTCGCCTTTGATTAATGTTGTTGAATGCCAGGATGACGACTCCATCCTCACTTACCTTGGCGCGGATGATTCTTATATTCAACGAGCCTTACCATCTGAAACCCAAACCATGCTGAACGAATCTACCATAGAAATCAACATCCACACGGAGGAGGATCCTCACATTGTGAAGATTGGACAATCCCTTAACACATCAGAACAAGCCGCCTTTACTACCTTTCTCCGTGCTCGCAACCAAGCTTTCGCATGGTCTTACGCTGACATGCCAGGAATTGATCCTACCATTGCCGTCCATAACATCACCCTAAACCCCGATTCCAAACCAGTCAAACAGAAATTGAGAAAAATGCATCCACGCATTGCTCTCTTGGTCAAAGAGGAGCTCCAACGACTCCTTTCTGTTTCCTTCATCTTGCCTATTGACTATCCTCAATGGATTTCTAACATCGTACCTGTCACTAAAGCGACAGGGGGACTTCGGATATGCACAGATTTCTGGGATCTTAACCTCGCTTGCCCTAAGGATGACTTCCCCTTACCTAGCATTGACCAACTTGTTGATCTAACTGCAGGTCATGAGATGCTCTCTCTCATGGATGGCTTTTCAGGATACAACCAAATTTTGGTTGCCCCTGCCGATCAACACAAAACTGCCTTCATAACTCCTTGGGGAACCTTCTGTTATCGTGTCATGCCATTTGGCCTTAAGAATGCTGGTGCTACCTATCAGCGGGCTATGACCTACATTTTTCATGACATTATGCACACTATCCTTGAAGATTATGTCGACGATCTTCTCGGCAAGTCTAAACATCGTAGTGAACATCTCGATGTTTTAACCATTATTTTTGATCGCCTGTTACAATATTCTGTCCGCCTTCAACCAAAGAAATGTGTCTTTGGTGTTCTTTCGGGAAAACTTCTTGGCTTTATCGTCTCTTTGCGTGGCATTGAGGTCGATCCATCTAAAGTCAAAGCTATCCTAGAAATGCCCCCACCCAAAAATCTCAAACAATTGCGTAGTTTACAAGGTAAGCTCCAATCTATCCGACGTTTCATCTCCCAACTCTCGGATCGGTGTCAACCTTTTCATCACCTTCTTAAAAAGGACATTGCCTTTCAATGGAGTGAGGAGTGTCACCAAGCCTTCGAAGCTCTCAAATCCTATCTCTTGCAGCCACCCGTGCTTATCCCACCCCAGGACGACCGCCCTTTCTACCTTTATCTTTCCGCCACTGACCATGCTATAGGTGCTATGCTCGCACATCGGGATTCGAGCACGACGAGAACAGGCCGTTTATTATATAAGTCGTACCCTCGTGGATTATGAGACTAGGTATACACATGTAGAAAAATTGTGCCTTGCCCTATCATTTGTAGCCACCAAACTCCGACACTACCTTCTAAATCACAAGACTTTCGTCATCACCAACACAGACCCCATTCATTATATGTATGCCAAACCGCATCTAAACCAACGTATCGCTCGATGGCTTATGCTCCTCGCTGACCTTGACCTTGAATTTGTACAACAGAAGTCAATCAAAGGACAAACTCTTGCAGACCAACTTGCGGAGGCCCCTTTACCTGGGGAACAATTTACCAATTTTACCTTCCCCGACGAACTCATCGCCACTCTTTCACTCAGGGAAGAGTTGTATCAAATGACCCTCTTCTTCGATGGATCTAAATGCCAGCGCGGCGGAGGAGCCGGCGTTGTTCTCATTCCTCTCGACGCTGAACCTATGCCTCTTTCATTCCGACTCGATTTCCCTTGCACTAATAATACAGCGGAATACGAGGCCCTTGTTCTGGGTCTCCAAGTTGCGTTACACTTAGGCATCAAATCTATCAACATTTTTGGCGACTCTCAATTGGTAGTCAATCAAGTTATGGGCGTCTACCAATGCAAAAATGAGGAACTTCAAAAATACAAACACTACGTGGATTCACTTCTAGCCTTATTTACTCACTATTCTATACAAACCATTCCACGCTCCACTAACAAATTTGCGGACACTATGGCTTGCTTAGCCTCGCAAATTCCCGCCGCACCAACTGACTCTGAATTATTCGTCGTGGTCCAACAACTTTTTGCCCCATCCTATTCAACCCCGGTAGTTTGTATGATAAATACTGTGTCTACTAGTTCGCAGGATACCTGGTACCACCAATTTCACGACTACCTTACAATCTCTGTCCTCCCACCTGACCTTACTAGTAACGGCAAACGTGCTTTTCTTAAAAGTGTTTCGCGTTATGTTGTCATGGGGGGACTCCTCTATAAACGTGGCTTTGATGGCATCCTCCTTCGCTGTCTAACTGGCGCGGAGGCCACTCATACCATCCAACAGGTCCATGACGGTATTTGTGGTGGACATTTTAGCGGCCTTGCCGTGGCCAAACGAATCCTTCGCCTTGGTTATTATTGGCCTACTCTCAATAACGACTGCTACGAATATGTTAAGCGTTGTGTTATGTGTCAGCAACATGCCAACCTTCAACATACTCCTAGCCACCCGCTCCAGGTCGCTCGAGATCTTTGGCCCTTCTCACAATGGGGTTTAGACCTTATTGGTGAGATTCACCCGACCTCTTCACAACGTCACCGTTGGATAATCACAGCGACCGAATATTACACAAAATGGGTGGAGGCTATTCCACTCATTTCAATCAAAAAAGAAAAAATTGTCGAATTCATTAACCATCACATTATCTGTCGTTTTGGTATTCCTCATCGCCTAATAACAGATAATGGTAAATCTTTTAAAAACAAGTTGTTGCAAGACCTTTGTGACAACTTTGGTATCAAACTTAGTTTCTCATCACCTTACTATCCACAAGCCAATGGGCAAGCCGAGTCCTCTAATAAAACACTAACCAAAATCCTCATGAAAGTTGTCAATGAATCCGGAAGAAATTGGCACGATCACATTCCCTTTGCCCTTTGGGCTTATCGTACTAGCATTCGTACCTCTACTAATGCCACACCTTTTTCTTTGGTATACGGTACCGAGGCTGTTTTGCCTCTCGAAATACAAATACCCTCCCTTAGAATATCTCTTCAGGATATTCTCACCAACGATGATTTCCGCCAAGAGCGGTTAGCCCAATTGGAGCTTCTTGACGAACGCCGTCTTACAGCTCTTGATCACCTTCAAATCTATCAAAAACGCATTAAACGTGCTTATGATAAGCGACTTCATGAGCGTACCTTTAAGGTTGGTGATCTTGTCCTCAAAGAGAATCAACATGTAACCAAACTAGAAAAGAGCAAACGTGGAAAATTTGCTCCCAATTGGATTGGGCCTTATATAATCACTCACACCTATGGATCTGGTACTTATCGTTTAGCTTCGCTTAATGGTAAACCTGAGCCTGAACCCCTTAATGCCTTGCATCTTCGACCATTCTACTGTTGAAATTAGTGTTATATCACTTCTTATCTACCTGCCGCTCGTCCCTTGAGCTCACTTACCACTACATACACTCTGTTTCCTACACTTCATAATAACAATCAAGCTCACATAGTTTGATCCTCACCTCCCCTTGATGATGCCTTCCCCTTTTTAGTCTAGTCCATGACTTCAAAGTATTAAAATAAGCCGTATTCTTATGGGATTTTCTTGAGTAAAAATTCCTACTAAACTAGATGTTTCACGCCAAAAAGAACATCTAGTCATCTAAATTAAATATAGACTGCTCCCTCGAAGGACAGCTATATGCCAAACTATTGCTGCTATTATATATAGACTGCTCCCCCGAAGGACAGCTATGCATTACAATCATATCTGCTACTATAAATAGACTGCTCCCTCGAAGGACAGCTATACACAGTCAGCCTTTATCAGAAGCTTCTCGCATTGATCAGCTTCGTGAAGACCTCAAGAATAATACAATCAATATCCCTTGTAGACTTCCCGCATCGATCAGTCTACATTCAATAAAAGAAAAGCCTCATTCAAAAGGACTTTTGAGTCATGGACTTGTCTATTTAGGGTAGGTTCTCTTTCGTCAGAACACTCACTTTGTAATAAGTTCTCCGTACCTCAGCTATATCATCCACCTCACCTCACCATTTGTTTCAACTCAAGGGACGTGACGTATACGCTCGATATATTGTGATCATACAACTCTTTTCACCTATTGACTTCTCGTCTATGCACGGTACCTAGGGATTCAAGCTCATTCTATGTTAATGTGGTTTGTTTAGCTCTTCTCAACTACGGAGCACTCTTTCCTCTTTTGCCTCGATCTAGGATTGTGTGTTGACCTTAATCAGGACATGGTTCCCTACTACTTGGGTAGGCTAACTTTCGCTTCCCTTATACCTTTTACAACATCACCAATTCATTACCAACACCATCAACCTTACCTTTACTATTAACATCAAATTTTACCAACCAACCAATTGCCTAAACCATACCCAAATTGCCTGAATTCACCTCTCCCTGATCCTAAGGGAGAACTACATCGGTCTGAGGCCCCTCCTTGCTTTGTGCAATGGGCTATGTAGGCAGCACTTCGGAGACATGGGGTCTCCCAAGGTTAGCTCGACCATCCCCTACCATAACCTATCATGTGTGGTGAATATAAATATTTTTGTGTATTTCTATTTAATCACAGTCCTCTTTATCCTTTTTCAAAACACCGAAAATCAAAACACAAACAATCTTATTATTATCGTAACTCAAATCAACATACATATTCAGTTTTATTTAGATGTTAAACAAATACATCTTCTCTATCATCGACACGCAGGTCGGCATCCTTATTTATTCTTATACCTTGCTAACATTTACTCAGACCCTCACGCCTCATCCCGAACTAGGTGATGATCGTGATCGTCGACCCCTCTCGCCGGGCCTCTCTGTCCTCAAAGGTACCACGGCTATTGGTACCGCCCACTGATCTGCCAATCTCTCCTGTAACATATGAATACGCCCTCTCGCATGGAGGACTCCAGCCTCTAGTCTCCCCGCCCGTGACTCCGCAACCACTAACAATCCTCTTGTCTCATTCACCTGCGTTTGGAGCTGCTGAACCAAACGCTGCAGACGATCCCTCTCTGCTGTAATCACCGCTATGTCAGGACGCTCACGTACACCTCGCAGTTCTGCTACCCACCATAATCTATAGGCCTCTGTCGTTCCCGCATCCATTACCCTGCGATCGGCTGCTACCTCTTCAGGCCCTTCTGGAGGTGTTGGCCGGGGAGGTGAGAATGCTGCCTCGGCGTCGATCCTCATATATGGTCTATAAGCCAGGGGTATATCCTGCACAAATCCAAATTGTCGCCGCACGCGATCTATAGGAATCCTCTCATACTCACCCGGCCTGTGCCCTGCGATCCACCTCAATCGCTCTACACCCCTCAACTCCTCAGCTATGCTCTCTGTTACCATATAGTTCCCGTATGGCCTCCAACAGATATCCGCAACCGTCACTCTCTCCCATACCTGCCTGTAATACTCAATATCACCCGTCACGGCCTGGGATCTGGCCTCTTGTTCTGTCTGGACCCATCGTCTGAATCCCAACCTCTGCACTCCGGTTTCTCCCGACTGGATGGGTCGGCCTATTGGTCGCACACAAACAATGTGCTCATAGGCCCAACAATGTAATAAGTATGAGCAATCCAATGTCGTCCTGTGATTTCACCTACAAGCCCATAAACCCCTGTATAGCTCCGCCAAATATGCAGGTGCCCATGCAAAAGTCACGTTCCTTTCTATCATCTCCCAAATAACACACATCAATGCCTTTGGAAATCTTCCCCCTTCCGCCCTCGGTAACGCATAATACCCTACCGCTATCATTAATATCACTGCTAACCTTGTCTCCTCAGGGTGTGCTGCATACATTACCCCATATGTAAAAGATAAACCTCGCTGTGTCAAATCTCGTGCGTATGGACCAAATACTGCTGTTATCGCTCCCCGTGCCGCGCTAGGTAGTGCCTGATATACTGGTTCTCCTGTAATAGGGAGTCTCAAAATCCGAAACACATCTTCCAATGTTACTGTCATCTCCCCTGTTGGCAGATAAAAGGTATTTGTCTCGGGATTCCATCTCTCAATCAATGCCTGCAACATAGCATGATTACGTGCGATTCGTGAATAATAGCGGATTCCACTTAACCCCAAACGATTTATCAATGTCCATTCAGCTGGTGTTACATCCGCTCGGATTCGTGACAACAGCGCTGGCACACTATCATTCATCCTCAATCCTGCCTCTGCCTGCATACACCAAAACAACAAACAACCATTCAATCCGTCAGGGTTTTTTCAAACATTCTTGAAATTCCTCCAGTAACCGGTATCGGTTATACATAACCGATATCGGTTGAGTAACCGATACCGGTTCTTCCTAACCGCTACCGGTCACTGTCAATTACATACATCTTGCCTAAAACAACCACCTACGACAATAAATTGCTCGTTTATTCCTCTCTGTATACACAGACATACCCGAAACCCGTGATTACCTACCACGTAACACTTACCTCACTTATAACCCTTGCTATCATGTTTTCTTCTTCATATCTACCCACTTAATCTCTTATTCATAACACATGCAAAAATCAAATCACAACCAAAACATTTACCTCTGGGGTTGCAGTAGCTTGAGGTGGCCCTTGTCTTCCCTCTTGTCCCTGCCTGCTGGATGTTTCTCCTCGTCCTGCCATTATCACCACTCTTTTCAAATTCACCTTTCTACTTTCTGAATCTCCGATCGCATTCACCTTCCCAGTCTCTTTTCTTATCACCCAAATCTCTCATACAAATTCCTGTCTCTTTTCTCCTTATCACTCAAATCTCTCATGCAAATACCTGTCTCAGTCGTCAAAAAGCGTCGCGTTCGCGTATTTAACCTCTTGCATGGCTCTAAAATTAAAACTTAAGTTGCCACCCTAGCTTTTCTATTTTTAGAAAAGCTCATACCTAAATAACCGGTATCGGTTACTTAACCGATATCGGTCTATCAGCTACCGATATCGGTTCCTTAACCGATATCGGTTACACACCTATCTTTTCTCAACAGCGTTCTTTTCTTCATTTCTCACCTAAATTTTTGTCGCGCCCGCCTCTTTTCCTGCATAACCACACCATTTACCACATTTGTTCATCCACCACACATCATATCATTACAATTTCATTAAACATCATTTATTTTATACAAATACACAACCATCAACTACGATTTCAAGAAACTATCAATCTCTACATCATTTGGATCCAACTCATCAGTTACATATATCACAATGTCACAAAACCAACAATTCATCACATCACATGTCATTCATATATACGTACAAAAAAAAAAAAAAAACAAAACCATCAACATCATCCATCTATCAACATGCCCACTAAACTTATCATACATTATATATTACCAAACCA
Organism: Taxus chinensis; assembly: GCA_019776745.2. Classification (NCBI taxonomy): domain Eukaryota; kingdom Viridiplantae; phylum Streptophyta; class Pinopsida; order Cupressales; family Taxaceae; genus Taxus; species Taxus chinensis. Next base: position 714,314 of record JAHRHJ020003119.1, on the reverse strand, counting down.
TTAACAAAATATTTAAACACATTTTTGAACACTACATATGGATCAAAACATCATCTATATATATATATACCAGTTTTCAAAAATACAATGTGCCCTACATCGGGGCCTCTGTGATCTCATAATATACCAAAGCCGGCACGCAGGCCGCAATACCTACCAAAAATCTCGACTCGGCTCGCAGGCCGGTCTCTCATATCAAAAATATACTCGGCTCGCAGGCCGGTATCAAATGTACAACCCGTACTCGGCTCGCAGGCCGGTATATAATAAATAAATGAATCAATACAATGAATAAGTGTCGGCACGCAGGCCTCTATCAATACAACCGGTTCGCAGACCGGTGCCCGTGTCCCTATACAAAACCATGTCGGGGATCTATCAGCTCTCCCCACCGCCCTCGGCACCTCTCCCCGCTGGTCCCTGTGGTGCCTCTCGCCTCCTGCCCGTCACGGACACGCCAGCTGTGGCTGCCCCTCCCTGAGATCTCTGGCTGTGCGAGGTCTCTGCCCTATGCGCTGCATACGCCTGATACTCGACTCCGGTACTATCAAGAATATCCTGATAATATCGGGCCTCTGCTCTAACCTCCATATAGCGATCTCGCGCCACTGAAGGAGCTGGGGCTGGTCCCCTGGCACCTAACACCAATACCCCCTGAGCCTGTACCTGCACCTGTGGCCGCGGTGGTGCTGGTGGTGTGCTGCTGCCTGTACCTGCACCTGTGGCTGTGGTGCTGGTGGTGGTGCTGCCTGTGCCTGTACCTGCACCTGTGGCTGTGGTGCTGGTGGTGGTGCTACCTGTGCCTGTGCCTGAGCCTGGGCTAGCTGCCCCTGTAAGGCCCCTATCTGTGCCTGCGCAGCAGCTAGCTGCCCCTGTAAGAGCTGCACCTGACCCCTGAGCTGATCCCTCTCTCCTATAACTGCAGCCAAGTCTGGCTGCGCAGGCGGTACTATCCTCGCTGCTCTCTGCCCAGCCCACCACACCCTGTATGCTCCCGTGCACCCGGCATCATCCACACCCTCACCTGCTGGTCTCTCCGCTACCCAGTCTGGATCCAAAGGCTGTGGCGCTGGCAGTGGGGCCTCTACATCATCCCTCCTGTACTGAGGGAAGGGAGGTGGCTCGTCCTGTCGTAGCCCCATCTGCCTGCGTACCCTCTCTAGGGGTATCCGCTCGTACTCTCCCGGCCTCCGTCCTGCTATCCAGAATGTATACTGGATCAGGCGCAGCTGTACGCGGGCTCCTCTGCCAGGCTGGTGACCTCTGTAGGGTCTCCATACAATGTCTACTGCTGTAAGGCCCTCTAGCAAGTGTCTATAATAGGCCACATCCCGACCTGCAACAACTGCTCGTGGCTGGCCCACGACCCCAACCACCTCTGAAAGCCATATCGGTATACGACCTGTGGCCCTGGCTGCTGGGGTAGCCCTACTGGCCTGATGCATACGATGTGCTCGTATGCCCAACAGTGCAACAAAAATGTAGAACAAATACCAAATCGCCTCCTCCGGCGATAGCCCCATAACTCCCTGTATAATTGCACCAGATACACTGGTGCCCATGCGAAACAGGTGTGCTCCTCCACCATCTCCAGCAGCACCCCCATCAATGCTCGTGGGAAGCGGCCTCCCTCTGAATCCGGGAGGGCGAAGCAGGTGATCCCTATCATCATCAACACGGCAAGCCGTGTCTCATGTCTGTGTGCGCGGTACATGTCACCATATCCAATGCTCGCGCTATGATACGTAAGAAGCGCGGCTGCATCCCCAAAAACCTGCAGTATGCTGTCCATGGCAGTCTCTGAATCTACCTGGAAGACTGCCTCTCCCTCGATCGGTAGCCGCAGGATGCGATACACATCCTCTAATGTGACGGTCATCTCCCCGGTCGGAAGATGGAACACATTGGCCGCCGGATCCCATCTCTCGATGAGGGCGACCATCAGGCTGTGATCCCTCTCTATCGCTCTGTACCTCTGGACCCCGCCGAGTCCCACCTCGCGCATGATGGCCCAATGCGCCGCAGATACGTGTGGCCTCATCCGACTCAATAGTGGAGGCATCCTATCACGCATCGTCAACTGCTGACGTGCCTGCAAAACCAACCCACATTCTTAGACCTACTCTTTATTATAACATCTACTTTACCATCTAAACCCCCTTTTGTATCCCCCCGACCATACCCTGACTCTCTACCGCCCCCCTCTAACAACCTTCCACCCCCACACACCCAACCCAACCCAAAAACCCACCCACAAAACCCAACCCACACCTAACCCTTCTCCACCCCTAACCCAACCCCCTAACCCCACCTACCCTACCAACCCAAACCCAACCCACCCAACCCTTCTAACCCAACCCAACCCACCCAAAACCTAACCCCCACACCACCTTCTCCACCCCTAACCCCCCAAACCCACAAAACCCAAAACCTAACCCAACCCACCCAACCCAACCCCACACCCACCCACCAACCCAACCCAACCCCCAACATAAACCCACCCCCCAACCGACGCCGGCCGATACATGACCGACGCCGGTCACCAACAACCCTCCCTTTCCCTAAAATTGTGCGACCGATGCCGGTCGCTTAGTGACCGACATCGGTCACTGTCTTCTCCCGGAGCCGAACCCCCGCGCGGCCCCCAAAACCCATTTTTTTACCTATTTCTACCCATCTACCCACCCAAAAACCCTAAAAACTTACCCACCTACCCACCTTAGCCTATCTAACCTATCTACCCTCTCCCTTTCTCAAATTACCTCCATTTACTCATTATTTCCTACAAAATACAAATTCCTACCCAAACCCCCCATTTAGCCTAATAACCATTTCAATGCATAAAATCACGAGTTTAGAACCTACCGGTACGACGACACGTCGTCGTGGTGGGATGGGTGGTGGCGGTCCAGCTGGTCCAGCCCCTCCAGCTCCTCCTGCCTGTGCCATGGCTCCAATCCTGATCTACTGGGTCCCTGGCCAATCACCTGTTGCCTCCTCCTCAATCGGGCCCACTATCAACTCTCTCCGCCAATACAATAGCTCCACCTCACTCAATCTAGCCTCTAATCCCAAGTCTCCACGTCAGACAAGTCGATTTGGATTGCAAATAACAAAAGTGACAATGACAGGCCGTATTTTTCTTTTTATAGGTTTTTCGACCTTAACCGATGTCGGTTTCATTTTACCCTAAGGAACCGGTATCGGTCTCTTAACCGATGTCGGTCATGTAGAATCGACATCGGTTCGCTACCCAACTTTCACCCCATTCTTTGCCCTTATTTACTCCTTGCCTCTTTTTCACCAATATCGCCTCTATCCACCTTTGCTGCGCAACATTTGTTCACTTGTCCAGCCTGACCTACGACCTCAACCTACCATTGTTCACTTGTACCATTTGGCCCGACCCAAGGCCTCAACCTACCATTTGGCCCGACCCAAGGCCTCAACCTACCTATTTGGCCCGACCCAAGGCCTCAACCTACCCATTTGGCCCGACCCAAGGCCTCAACCCTAACCATTTGGCCCGACCCAAGGCCTCAACCTACCTATTTGGCCCGACCCAAGGCCCGACAAGGCCTAACCTATTTGGCCCGACCCAAGGCCTCAACCCTACCATTTGGCCCGACCCAAGGCCTCACCCTACCTATTTGGCCCGACCCAAGGCCTCAACCTACCTATTCGGCCCGACCCAAGGCCTCAACCTACCTATTCGGCCCGACCCAAGGCCTCAACCTACCTATTCGGCCCGACCCAAGGCCTCAACCTACCCATTTGGCCCGACCCAAGGCCTTGCCCTCACTATTTGGCCCGACCCAAGGCCTCCCTTTACACTTCTGGCCCGACCCAAGGCCGCCACCCAACAACTTGGCCCAACCCACGACCGTACCACTTCCATACCTTACCCAAAATCAACACCATACACTTTATCCACCCATCCGGTAGTTTTTGGTTCAATCGAGCTCACCTGTTCGTGTTTTAGCATGATTAGGGTCCTTGACTTGATCTGTCGACCAGCTTTGCCCAGACCTAGACCGTGACGTTTATCTCAACCAAACCAACCTTTTGGTACTGCCGAACATGCCTAAACGTTCCTGTACCTTACCTGTTATATACCCTGGAGCTACTTCCTATGCCTTGGATACCAGGATTATATCACCCTTGTTTGGATAAACTATCGACCTTTGCCTACACATTGCTGGTTTGCTCGTCAAATCATGTACCCTAGTCGTACTATTGCATTTCAACATGCGTCTGCTTCCTTGGACCTACCCCACCACCTTACCATCCTCTCTACAACATATACCCTTTATCAACCCTATCCCTGATTTCCCGTTCACTCAATCTGTGATAGATTTGAGGGGGATTACCTATATCCTTAACATGAGAAACCACTTCATATTATTGTCCGCGCAGCTTTACAGAACAAGCTACACGACAATAAGGGGCTAATGTAGACACCAAATTCGTGTCTTACGACCCCTTGTGACCCGCATCCCATTTCGCAACCTAACCTCATTACCTAAACTTTACACAATTATTTATTAATTACCTTGTAATTGATAAATCCACATCACCTTACCCGCCACCTCACTTTGCCACCTCATCATGACCTAGCCCTAACCCTAAACTAACCTAATTAAGACCCATGACTTGGTCTAGACTCACATCCATAACTAATGCCTCCTTACTCGCACCCAAAGCCGACCTTCTAGCCACTTGACCAAGCCCGCAACTGATCTCTCGGGAGAAAAGCAGGGAAGGTGGGCTATTTTACTAAAAATAGCCTACTTTTTCCTTACCGATGCCGGTTCCTACTCGACCGCCGTCGGTTACGCAACCGCCATCGGTTCCCTGTAAATGGGCTCCCCAAACCAAAACAACGGATCGGAATTTCATTTTGGAGATCAGTCAAAGGATTTCTGGATCAACAGAGAGCATTGCGAGCGAGGAACAGAGTCCAGATCTTCACTTGACAGAGCAGAGACGAGTAAAGAAACCAGAAGTGTTTACAACCAAGGAGATCAACTTGCATCTTGGTCAAAACCAGTAAGTCACATCTTGCATGTCCTTTGTTATAACATTTCTTATGCTTCTTGAATCTCAGTGCTCCTAAATCCGTTTCTGAATCCACTACCCAACGTGCCATTGCATCTAACTATCATTCTTTTGCTTCTAATCATCCCATTTCCTAATACCATCCAAAAACCAGCCATTACAAACACCATAGCTACCAAGAAGATCCTAGAACCCACCGGTATCGGTTATCAGTAACCGGCATCGGTTATCAGTCACCGGCATCGGTTATCAGTAACCGGCATCGGTTCCTCTGATCAAAAACCAGAAAACCAGCCTTTCCCCCTACCCAGTTTAACGAAATAATTTAATTGATATTTTGCAGTCTTTTGTGTTAATTCATATTAGCAGGGGAACTGACCACCTTCGAAAGGAAGTTTTATATTTCCTGGGCCCAAGGCAGTTTCCTCATTTATTGTTTAATCAAAATCTTGTGGTCTTGTGTTCTTATTTGCAGGTAGTCCTTCCAAGACAAAAAGGAGTTCTCCGCAGTCAGCCTGATCTTTCTCTACGGTACGCGCACACCATCTCGACATTCAACAGGTATTCCTCCTAACCCATCCTTTGTAGAGGAAACAACTTCTGAAAAAAGATACCATATGACAAATGGAATTCACATCGTGTAGAAATAATAAAAAATAGGTAAGAAAAAAATTTGTTTGGTATCTCAATGGACTCATCAGTCTCATCCTACATGCATTTTTGCATGTATCTTAATACCAACTTGTCATCTTGTAGGAAAAAATATATGTAAACTTCAAAAATTCGTTATTCACAAACCAGAGAAGATGGAAGTTCTACAATTTTTGGATTCATTCCTCTAATTTTCCATCAAATTTATTTCTTCCATTTAGGATGATGAAAATTTAGTGGTAAATTTTTTCTTGCAATTGAATTGATTAAAATGTGCTTAGTAGAGAGCAAATTTTTATTGAAGATGATAAATGAACTTTTTGGTCACATACATATGGATGTAAATAGGTAGGAAAAACCTTTTTTGGGTTTCCAAAAAACCTTAAAACTCCCAACCTAAACATGTCTAAGCATGTCCCTTAAGATAATATTGTTAACTCATAGGAAAAATTGTATGCTAATAATGAAAAATTTACATTAGTGGCCACTGTAAGTTGAGAGAAATAAATAGAGTATAGAAAAAGAGATATTTCAAAAAACTAAATTATTGAATGTCTTGTGGGTTCAATTTAATAGCCTTCTAACTAGTGAGATAATGAATATGGTGGGAGACATATGAGTACTTAGAAATTAAATTCCTAAAGAAGTTCATAACTCTAAAAAACTCTTTAAATATGAAAGGTTTGATGGAATATGCAACTTACAAAATACTATCATTGTATTTAGATTTACATGTTCTTTGTGCTTGTCAATGAATAATCCTAATTACTTAGGTTATATTTTCCCAAAAAAGGATTTATTCATATTATAAAGTATATATTATGTTGCCAAATAATATTCAAAACTATTTACACATGTTGATACGTGGTTATACCAAGTATTGTTTTAGATGAAGATTTCTCCTACAAATACAATAAAATTTTATCCATAATAGGGTTGGAAAAAATCATTTTATAGTTCATATGAATGTGGCATATGAATTGATGATACCAAAAAAAAAAATTTAAGCACTTATAAATTCCAAATGTGGTCTTAAAATTTACCTTCCAGACATTTGGGGCTCCATGCAAACTGAAGTTATTCATAAGAGAATTTGAGCTTAGTGAAGTGTTTGGCACATTGAAGCCATTCCAGAATTTTATAGATCTTGGGAAGTTAATGGCATAAATTCATTAAAAAAAATTGAGAGAACCATAATATATGATTAATCAACACACATTATGTTCTTCGACACAATTAGAGAAAGGGTCCTACAAGGAGAACTGAGAATTTATATCTCTCTCCTCAAGCAACTATTTAGAACCCTTAAGCCAATTGTGAAGATCATTGATCTTGTGAAGTAACTGGAAGTAGTTAATTGTAATGCTTTTGATAACATGAAAATATATGACTAAGCTCCTTCATTAATTACTTTGGCATTATGAGAGTGGGGGGTCCATAAGGATAAGTGAGGAGTTGTACCTTTTCCCACTTTGTATATAATTTTATAATACATATTTACAAATGTTGTTATGTTGTTGTTTTCAAGTTAAATAATTGTAGATATTTAGCATACGAAGAACAATTGAGACATGAGATACAACAAATAGCTTTTATATTAGATGATAATTCAGATCATAACATAAAAGGAAATCAATTGAAATTATAGTACAAAATAACACTGGAAAAAATAAATGTACAAACAAATATCCAATATATATTTAACATATGGAAGTACAAATGTTAAGTCCCATATATATACATATATAAAGTACAAATGTAATACAAGTACATTTGAATATCCACCATACCATAAGGAATGTACGAATTTTGTTAAGTGTCAAACCTTGTCATACTATGAACATCTATAATCTTTTATCGGATAAACAAAGAATGAAAAATGGGTACAAAATCCATGATGGTGTAAAAAAATATAGTAGGAAAGCATACAATGTACCATGTTTACCTAAAAAATGTTCAAAAGGCATATTATAATGTAATATATCCTAGAGCATCATTCTCATCTTTATTTGGGTGGAACAAGAGGGTGGGTTTTTATGGGAGTCGTGACTACCAATCCGATGCTTATACCTCCTATAGATCAACTTAAGATGGAAAATGAAACATGCATAGATATGGTTTTAAGATAAATTTAAATAATATTTAAATTTAAACCCAAAACATTTACATAGTTTTAAAATTTAACCACATACCGACTATCACTCTTAGTTTGTTATAGGTGCATGAACTCATCAATGCTCATTTATGGTAGAGAGGGAGTCCTAAACATTGTCTCAAGAGGATTTGAAAGAACACCAACATCAACATTGATAATAGATGGGGTTGGAATCACATGAACCCTACTAATCATGGGCATATGACTCTTTCTAATATGTAGGTAATATTGCATGCAAAATTAAAACATGAGAACCAATTTATTCTTAATACAAATATTCCAAAATGTTGTACAAATGATATTTTGTAAACTACTAAGCACTAGATAATGTTGTAGCTAGACTGATTTCAAATCCATCTTGTATATGGGGAGGAGTGTGGTCCTTCATTAACTACAAAACTTCCAGTATTATTGAGATACAATAGTTTGAAACTAGAATCAATCTTAAAACCTTTGAGAAAGAAAAATACTTCACGAAAACAAATATTCTTTATTTGTGAAACTAATATGAATTATTATGCCCGTGGTAATGGATGAGTGAACATTGGCTTTCTTACATGCATAAAATGTTATAAAACATAAATATTGTATATTTTGTATATATAGTTGTACAAGAAAGGCCCACACATTGAGTTTGTGTGCTTTTATTGTGCATATGTACCCTTGTCTCCTCATATATAAATAAATATCTCATTTTATAGATTAATTTATATATGAAAAATGAAGAAAACATGAACTATAACTATAATCTAATACATAAATATGTATACCTATAATTATTTAATGTTTATTATACAATAAAATAGAACGTCAATCAATACAATGTCATCCATGCCATTGGAAGAAGATGAATAGTTAGGTTAAAATGACTCCTCGTCTATAGGCCAACTAAAAAATTGGCCTTAAGAAGTGAACTCATGGAAACTATCATGGGGTATACAAGATGTCTCTAGATCCCACCTTGAGTGGAATCCATACCTCCATGATGGCTCGAATCATTATGTGTAAACTAGCTCCCATACTGTATCATAATGTCATTCAATAAATCAACAATAGTCAAAGTTTCTACCTCCATAGTCTTTTTCAATTTTGCAAGGAATACAACATGGCTAATTGGTTTCTCAATTACATGTCACTCTTTCCTCCTAGGGTCATGGTGAGTACCATCTCTATCTTGTGTTGCACCTGAGCCCCTACCCTAGAACCCTCTCATGTTAAATTCGTTTGAAATCTTGTTCAATCTAAATTCACAACAGAATTTCAAAAAATATATAAATGAACCTCATGGTTAATGCATGTTGTTTAATCATAAACCATCCACCGTCTATCGTAAATTTTGTTCTCATTTCATAGTGATTATACCAATAAATGGGGATTTTTTAATTAACAATGCAATTGGTTACACAGTTTTGGGGTTAGAAAAAAATTGACATATTTTAATATGTGTTATTTCAAGGGATTTAATTTTACTGTAGGGAAAATTATCATTATACGAAAACCTTGTAATCTATATGTGCCTCTTACTAACATGTGTTCTCGGTAATTGAATCAATTTGGTCAATAATATTTTTTAATGTTTGGGTTAATGAATTTCTTTGAGGGTTTATGTGTAAGGGTGTCTAGGGTAATTATCGATCTCTAAATAGTGTTATATTTTCTTGAATTTGGTGAATCAAATTTATATGAGCATCATGATAGGTGGTAAAAATGGAAGGTTTTCTTACATTTTTTTAATTCTTACCCTAAGATATCATTATTACCCCACATATTTCGTAACAAGGTTTTCAAGAAGAGAATACTCGAGGTTGTATAGTAGAATTATGAAAAGATAAGGAAAAAACAAATATGAAATTAAATTTAGTCAATAATTTGAAATCAACCTAATTAAGAAAAAAATAAAAAAACACAAACAATCTGGTACACATAAATCATCTTTCTCGCAACGTGTTTTTTTGTAGAGTGAGGAGAAGTTGAAGAACTTTAAGTGTATAAGCTAAGATAAAAAATGAGGATTTAGCAAGTTATAAAAACATGAGAAAAGCTATCGAGGATGAAATGAACACAACTTTTGTTCTTTAATACTTCACGTATGTGTTATGTGATGAATTATACATTATTGTATAGAAATTAGACATTCTAAATTTTATTTTTAGACATTTCTAGAGATAAGAAATTAGACATTGACATTAAGTAATACAAAGAAACACAATGTGATAGATATGAATACTTTTCCTAAAATATAATTTAATGAGTGTAATCATACATAATAATGGTCAATTCAAGTCAAATTTATTCCAATAATGACAATTGATGTGGAAAATATGACAAATGGTGTTTGGGTCTTCATTCACATAAAATTTTATCTGGACTAATGAAATTCAATCTTAAAACTATGAAAAACAGCGCTCAGTATACCAAATATAACAACACTTGGTCATGAAATAGTGATGATTTTTGTTGATATATTCCATTTCCCCCTAATTACACATACATATATATTATATCCCCTAATCAATTCTAATTTGGTCAAAATTATTCAAATAACAACAAAAGGATTTCATATAAGTTCCTTGTTTTCCTTAAATATGTTATGAGGCCTAATTTGGTAAAAATTGATCAAATAATGACATTAGGCTATGACCTAACGACAAATCAACCTCAAACATGCACTAATTTATCTAAATCTACCAAATAATGATAGTTAGTGACCATGATAATGACATTTGGTGCTCAAATATTTTATTTTCCTTAATTCTACCTAAATATATCTAATAACACATAATTGGGCATAATCTAGTAAAATTTATTAAAAGAACAATAAAAGGTTCTCATATATTCCCAAATTTACATGTTCTCCAAAATCCACCCCTCAAGGTAAATTTTGGTAACATATCCAAATTCTTCAAGGTCAAGTAGGTTGAAATGGTTTGAGGGCAAAAAATAGGATTTTAAGGTTCATTTCCTCTTCTCTCTAACTCCCCTAGCCATGAAAAATCCAAGAAGTTAAAAAATTGTAACAAATGCAAAAAAATCGGCCTGTGCTAAAAGAAATCAGCAAAATCAGGTTTTTGGAGTTCAGGCTGCATAGGTACACGCGGGATAGCTGGGACCCGTATGGCCAAAATGGCCGATTATGAAAGAAATCAAAAAAATTAGGTTTTTCAAGCCCAAGCCGCACAAGTACACGTGGGACATCCAGGACCCAAAAACCTGAAATCACTACAGGTAGTTCAAATTGGCAAAGTTGGATATATTTGGTCTACATGGTCCATGGGACATTGGGATACATGGGACCCGCAGAGCCGAAATGGCCGCACTCCTTTGTTGTGCGGAAAAGTTGGGTCGAAGCATTCCATGTAGCACAAGTACGTGTGAGACAGTTGGGACCTAAAAACCTGACTTGTCTGATTTTGCAAGGTGGGTCGAAGGGATGCGGGCAAAGCGATGGTCAATGGCCCCAACGGCCTGGTCAACGGTGGGACATGAGTTCGTCGAGGACCCGATTTCATCGATTTTGCTACAGACAGGAGACTTGCAGGTGGAGAAAAGATTTTTTTCCAGGCTAACTGGGACACAATGACCTGAAATACCCGATATAGCTGCATGTAAGGGAAAAAACACTACAAATCAGACCCCGAACTTCAAACAACCATAATTTTTGACCCCGAGCTCCGATTTTCACAAAATTGGACTTTCTGGAATGAGCGCGATGTCCTCTACGCCAAAAAACATGGATTTATTATTTTTAATAAGGTTATATTTATTAAAATAAAGGAAACATATTCAGCTCCACTTAGTCAAGTGCTCAGTCCCGTTAAATGACATAAAAGTCTGGCAGACCCAAAATAGTTACCCACACTCAGAAGGCCATAACTTTTGCATTTCGCAACGAAAACACACAAAATTGGTACCATTGAAATCATGTTTCTGATTCCGATGGCAGAAATTGAGAAATCTGGAATTTGATGAGAAATAAATGGAGATTTTGTAGAAAATGTGCCTAGTTCATAACAGTGATTTTATTTGGTAGTTAGGATGCATTCAATGAAGCATGGGCTGACATATTTCACAGCTGCAAGTTATGGGACAGTATGGGGAGCCTTTTGCAAGAAACATAACATCATTTCACTTCATTTACCACATCTTTCAAGTGCTTAAAGGGTAGATTTTAGGATTTTCATTTTCCCTCTCTCTCTCTCTCTTCTCAGAAATCTATAAATTGGAGTGTTGGGCTCATTATAAAGGAGAGAGTTTTTAGTAGCAAAACTCTGTCAAATTTTTTTTTGTGAAGCCAATGTGTTGTAGGCCCTTGTAGTGGACTCCTTGCATGGTGATCTAGGCCCTTATTCTGTAATAGATTGTATTGTGCATATCAATAAAGCAATAGATGCAAGTTTGTGGATACTTCTTCCCCTACAGTGTTTTTTTTCATTCCTCTTTCCCCTTCAATCTCATTGCATATATATTGTGTCTATTCTATGTTTTTGTAGGGATCCATTATCATTGTGTGTGCATGAAATATTGTTGTGAATGCAATTTCTAGATTGTGGATAACTATTATCACCCCGTCTAGTTTGCACTTTGCTTCGACTCTTCACATATTGGGAGACTACTCTTACACTCTCCTTTTCCGGTGTATCACCTCTTAAGTGTAGGATTTATTTTCATGCACTCTCTCTCCCTGGTCCATTGGAAAGTTAGATTAGGATAGATATTTTTTCCCGCATTAGAGTAGATTGTGGAAGGTAGTTTAGGAGAAATAACCAGCTTTCTCTAGAGATCTATCTCAAGAAGCAAGTCCCACAATTTGGAGATGGTACCCATGTTATCCAATCACACTGTGAGCTCAATCACACACACTTGTGCAAACAAACAGGGTGATGTGATTCAGTGATAACATTACCCAAATATTCATTTATTTATATAATTGCAACTAATCATGTCCTAATAAAATAGGGAAGTGACCCAGACTAACACTCACAACCCCATACTATTGACAGATAGTGTGTTTCTCATTTCACCATGACCTTGCCCCATAAAAATAACAATAAATATTGACCCTTTACCTTTATACACCAACATTATGTGTAATAATACTCACTATCACTATCCTAAGACTATAAAATTTCCTTTTTTGGAATATACCCTTTTTCTTCCATGAAACTACACTTCAATCAACTTGTACCTAACATAAAAAAAAACTTATAACTTCCATTCTGAGCTAAGATCCATCTAAAAATTATATCAGCCTTCCCTATATCACTAATCCCAAGAATTTTCTTCTTTGAATCCCCGACGACTCACCTCTCTGGATCATCACCCAAACTTCAAGACATCTACCCTACCTCTCAAATCTTCCTGAACATCAACTCTTAGTTACCCATTTTTCTAATCATACTATGTGCCCTAGTTGTAGATGTCTCACTTTTAGCCACCACATGAATGAAAACTTGTGCATCCCTTATCATAACATGGTAATAGTAATCTTCCTTACAAGTCTTAGAAGATCACCTACTACGAGTCCTTTACTCATCACCCATGTATACTATATTTTATACTTTCCTTCCCTTGGTTTGACCACATTGTGATCTCATTACAAACTTGTATACTACTTGATAATAATTTGTGTAAAAAAATCCCATATTCCATCAAAATAATTAATGAAAATTTATCTCCCAACTCAAATTCCAATAATTTCATAATTCTTTCATTAGTATTGCTTGTGTGTCCACTCCCTGAGTATATTATTGATCTCTTTAAGTGTATTATTGTCTCATCTACTTCTAAATTTAGGAGATAAAATTTTACCATATATAGATTACATCACATGTGGGTGAGGTACTTTATTCAGGACCTTAGTTGTTTTCTCATATAATTTTTGTTATACTTCTTAAGTATTTTTCCTTATTTATGAATTCTCATCCCTAAACCTTATCAATCATGTCCCACACATGTGAGGTACTATAATTTCCATGAAATATGTATAAACATTAGAATATTTAATTCCTTCACCAAAATTTTAGACATAATGATCACAATTACACAAACATACATAAGATTTACCATATGCTTAATCCCTACTTAGATCACCAAAAAAAAATTCTATACATTGTGTAATTGATATATTTTCTTTCTCTAGGTTTCCTACTTCCAAACTAGAAATAAATCTTATCCCATCATATTATAATCATAACCCTATTAGTCATTTATCCTTGTAAAGTACCACTCTTATTATTGTACACAATAGCTCAATATTCCCTTCTTCTACAACAAAATACTCTAAGAGCCCCTTATGATAGACCCTTTATCCATTGGGACCTTACATATCAACTCTTGCCAAACCTTTGGTATTTCATTACAAAATCCCTAATTTTTTGTTATTTTAGTCCATAAAGTACCACTTATGTTATTGTGCATGATGCCTCCACGCCCTATTTTTTCCTCTAGTATCCTCTAAGAACCCCTCATGATAAACCACTAGTCCACTACCTTTTTTTACTCATTCTTGATGAACCCCTTAATTTAACATCTTGGTATTTTTCCTATGCAATCCTTTCCAAGTGCTTAAGGCTCATAATCCTGGGTATACATGATAACATTGACACATTTTGTCCCTTTGCTAGATTCATTCCTAAATTCTTAATGGTGATCCCTAGGCTGAAAACCTTTATCTTCTAAGGTTACATTGAAATTCAAAATTACTCCAAATTGCCCTCTAAATTACATCTAATCTCGATGTTTACAATATTGTCATTCTATTTTCACGAAATTATTTCTCCTTGCACTCAAATGCAATCCTCCTCTAAGGATCCCCATGTCAAGGCTTGGCCTTCAAATCCTTTTATCCCATAAATCATGTTACTAAAGAACTCTTTTTCCTTCATGTAATGTTGGGAATTCCTAGAGCTAACTTAGATATTTTTACTACTTTATCCCTAAGCACAATTATCTCTAAATATCTCTTAAAATTTGAGGCATTTATAAATCAAAAAAATTCTCAAGATGGTTGGCATGCCTCTAACTTCCCTAAAAACTCTTACTTAATTCCCAAGTTGTTAAGATCACATTTATTCTCTGTGGATAGGGTATATATATGTAGTTTTTCCCTTAATTTTAGTCTCATAATCCTTTATTTCCCACTAATATGTCCCTTATATCATTAAGTCCACCATGACATCCTCTTGTGTGAATACCACATCCTACCTAGTAGTCCCTTATAGATCCTCTTATCCTATTGGAATACTCACCTTCCTCTCCATCTCAAGGGATCACTCAACCATTTATCTACTTCATGATGAGAAAGCCTACATATCCTTTGGTATATATAGTTTTGACTATATCAACTATACCCTTATTCATTGAATCACCTAACTTTCCATCTCAATGTTTCACCTAAAAATTCACCCAGCTTATTATTGAGGTTAATTCCTAGCCTAAGAATTCTATAAAATATAATACCCTAGGCTTGAGCTTGGCATTCCCAACCTAGTACATCTAAGCTCTACCCCATGTGGATAAGAGTGCTCTCCTTCCTCCTACCATACAATTAGGTATCACTATCCCCTAAGGATTACTCTAGTTTTCCTATTTTTGAAGTATTTCCACTCTCTCATGGTGAACTACATTCGTCCATCATATCTACCTTTACATATCAAATTACACCTAATTTAGGATTTATCTACTCACAATTTCTCTAATGGCATGAATTTTGAAATTGATAACATGATAAATGATGCTCAAACACTCATGATTCACCCTAAATATACCAAATAATAAAAAATGGTTTGTATAGATGCCTTTATTCCCCCCAAATGTACCTTTATGTACTTGATAACACAAAATCTGGGCCTAATGTGTTCCATAAATTTTAAATAATGGCATTGGATCATGAAATAACGATACTTGGTGGTAAAACATGCATGATTTTCTTTGAATCTACCTCCATGTATTTCTTAACACCCAATTAAGGTCTTAGTTGGAAAAAAAATCTTGAATGATGACATTTGATCATGAAATAACTTAAAATAATGCTCATATAGATCAAAATCTCCCTAAATTTGCATGTCAATATCACATCATACCTCATCCAAGCCTAATTTTATCATTTTTTCTAAAATTCCTAATTCAATCACACTATAGATTGTCTACATGTATTAGGGGTTATCTCTTTAGTTCCCTATATAATTATACACTTGCATATCTTTACAGCACCTCACCAAATATTACTAATAAAATGTACACTAAATTTTATTTGAAATAACCTATATAAGAGAGAGAATTAAATAGGAGGGATAGTTGATATATAACACTAATTTAAATCACAAATCCTCCATGAAATAATTAATTCAAAACTTCCCACAACTTGTTGGATAAAATCATAAATCCATTCAACAAAGCATGGGTAATTATCCTAACCAAAAAAATCTTGTCTTAAACATCTTCTTGACGGTTTGGGAAATCCAAAACATATCTTTCCCCATATTTTCATTTCATACCAATCCTTCCTCTCCATGAATGGTAGATATAACCATTTTTACTACATCTATTCAATCCAACTAAATAAATCCACCCAAACAATCTACCAACACTAATCAAATTAATAATTATTATCAAACCAATACCCCAGTAGATTTAGCTCAACTAATTCTACAACTCATAAATCAAATGAGTCAAAACCAAAAATTTAGAAATAATCAATTCCTGAAAATGTAATAAATTATCTCTCTAAGGAACAATCAACCTTAACATATTTAGTGGCAAGTTCCAAATCAATGTCTTCCCCAACCTTTAGCTTCGTATATTTCCACTATGGATATTGGAGGTATTTGTGCATATCTTTCTTATAACGGGTCAATTGAACCTACTCTTCACATTAAGGCCTTTGGAAATGTCTACAAGGACTTGATAAAGGCTAACTCTTATTCACCTACCAGTCCCTTATCTAATACCCTTATGGGTTGTGCTTTATATTGGTATTATACCCTTCCCGCTAAGTCCATTTTTGAGGTTGAAGGTTCAGTCAATTCTTTAGTTGAATAATTAGCCCTATCATGAATTTCATAGAAAAATTGATATATTTTTCAATTATTAATGATATGAGAATGAAATGGCTCAAACCTTCATCAAAAAATGGAAAAATTATGTAACAAACTTAAGCATATCTTATCTAATGATGTTATCTTTAATTTTTTCCTTACAGACTTATAGCCTCACCTTCAATACAAGGTTAGGTACTTATCTCCATCCACTTTGGAGGAATCCATTGAAAAAAATTAGAGACAAGATTAAATTATATGTGAATTTTAAAAGTCTCAACCTAAGAAACAATCTCATAAAACTCTCCATGTCCTCACGAGACCTTAGAAACACAATACTATGGAAGATAAAGTCACGGAAACTCCTAACCCTAGAAAATGATTAAAATTAAACTATTTATAACCTAAATTATTCCCCTTCTCAACCTAAAATTGGCTATTTATCTCTCATATCATCTTCCCATGTATTTTTTAAATATCATAACACCATGGAAAAATTATGAATGTGTTTACTTGGGATATTCTCACATCTCATTAAACCCCTATTGACCTCTCCCTCATTAGTAAAATAGTAATCTATTTTTTTATAGTCTCACACCAATTAGGTCAATTATAATAAAAAATTGTAGAGGACTTAGATCCTTTTAATATGCTTTATTTCTTGTATATGCCTTCAATCATGAAGTAATGGCTTAATAAAGACATATTGAGGTTGTTAAGGTGCTAGAAAAAGAATAATAACACAATCATAATGATATCATCCATAAGAGTAATAATCATTTGAATATCTATAAATATACCTTTCCTAACCATTTTAAGGATGAGGAAGTTCCTCAAGCCATCAATGAGAAGTGAAATTTAATCCATTCAACTAAAAATATCAAAACTTCTTATAACCCTATTATTGATCGTATGGAAAATGTGGTTCACATGCAAGGCATGAAACGAGTGATCATTTGGAGAGATTCCACATATCCTATGTATCAACCTGATGTAGAGACAAAAATCAAATTTAACCAATAAAAATGGTTAGTATAATCATTTATCAAAATTCCCAAAGTAGCACTTCTTACCTTGCTTCTAGTAGCCTGGAATGGCTTCCAACACCCAAAATGCATAAAAAGACTAATTCAAAAGCTAAAATCTCTTTACGCTTACTAAACTCCGTCAAACCAACATGCTAGACCTCTTAACCAAGTTTCATAACATAATTTTTCACATTTCCTTTCTAGATCTCTCTAAATCCTTGTAGCCCTCCAAAATGGGTTTTTTCTGAAAAATCTTACCAAATTTTCACATTCAATCCTAAATCGTAAACATTTTAGGAACCCATTAAGCCCATTAAGATGCATGCCAAGTTTTAGAGTCCAACCCTTCTACAATCAAAATATATTCTCACATTACGGTTTCTACTAGCCCTTCCAATAAGTTGTATTTTCATATAAGTCCATGTTTCTAGAAGAATCTACCAATCTTCAAGAAAAAGTAATCCTTTTCCTGGATACCCTTTTCCTAGTTCTTTCTTTCAGGTAAATTTCATGATCTAGCTCTTTATACTATTTTCCCAACAACCATTTCCTCTTTCTAGGCTTACCAATTAGGTCTTCCTAAGGTTTTTAGAAAATTTCTAGGGTTTAGCACTTAAACATTGTTTCAATCATTATAAACTCCTCCAGACACCTTATTCAAACTTGTTTAAGAGGTTTACAAAGCTCTCACACCCTATATTCATCAATTTTGTTATTTTCAAAAAGTTTGGTCTTCTAGGCTTCTTGTTCTCCTTCAAGCACTAAATGTTCTCCAACTCTGTTCCTTGACCTTCCTATGATATTCCTCAAGTTTATCACTCTCACCACACTAATAAAAACCCTTCTTAGTTATTATACCTGATTCATTCACTGACTTATCCCTAGTCAATTATCTCCTTATTGCTTCTTTAGTCTTTTATTAAGTTCTTAATTGTCCTAGAACAGGACAAACCATGGTTTACCAAAAAATAAATATTCCATAGATATTTTCCTCTAGTTCAAGGTTTCCAAACATTTACTTTCCATCATCCCACAATTTATACTACTAATGTTCTTTATTACTCTCACAAGCACAATGAATTCTAATACAAGTTAGGATTGTCCTAAGTCTTTTGCTATAAGATTGTACACTGATCTTCTTGTCCTAATTACTTGATTCTTAAAACTTGTACCAAGTTTACTATCTCCTTGACATCCACTGACCCTTCTTCCAACTGCTAAGAACCTACAATTCTCATAATAATGGATCAAAACCTTTTATACTAGAATGGTCCCTATTAAGCCTTCAAGTGCATGGCCATTGTTATAACCTGAGTTTTACTATTCTTCTTCCTATAATCAAGGTTCTTGAGGTATTATATGAATCAATTATCTTCTTACTACATTCCTGAAACTTAACATGGACCTCACAAACCTCCCAAGGTTATGGTTGATATATGTCACTAAGTTTCTTGTCTTTAAGCCTTCAACTATGAATTACACAGTTAAAATAAGGGTGTCACTGTTAAAGTTTTGGGAAACCAGATGTGCTTGTAAACCAAGGTAGGAGTATATTGGACCATGTAAATATTCAATGCAAGTATCAGAGCAAGATAAGAAACAAATTTAATAAGGTTCAAAGGAATTCAACTTATAGATTGAGTTAAATCTAATAAAAGACAATCGAACAACTATATACCCTTTTTCAAGGGTTACAAGAACAAAAAAATGTTTGGTGTTAGGAAGAATCTTTAAAAAAATGGTATCTAATTAATTTATAAAGAGTCTCACCAGATTCATAGGGTTCTTGATGAGGCAAGTTATTGGAAAGGAGTATTTCTTGTGCAAACAGTGATACCCAGTTTTTAACTATGTAATTCATAGTTGAAGGCTTAAAGAGGAAAGAAACTGGGTGAAATAGATTAACCATAACATTGGTAGGTTTGTAAGGTCCATGTTAAGTTTAAGGAAGGAAGTAAAAATATGATTTATTCATATAATAACTCAGAACCTTGATTATAGAAACAAGAATAGTAAAACTCAAGTTATAACAATGTCCATACACAGTTGAAGGCTTAGGAGGGACCATTCTAGTATAAAAGGTTTTGATCCATTCTTATGAGAACAGTAGGTTATTAGCAGTGTGAATAGAGTCAATGGATGTCAAGGATATAGTAAACTTGGTACAAGTTTAAAGAATCAAATAATTAGGACAACAAGATCAGTGTACAAACTTATAGCAAAAGACTTAGGACAATCCTAACTTGTATTAGAATTCATTGTTCTTGTGAGAGTAATAAAGAATGTTGGTAGTATAAACTGTGGGATGATTGAAATTAAATGTTTCGAAACCTTGAACTAGAGGAAAATATCTTTTGAATCTTTATTTTGTGGTAAACCATGTTTTTTTTCTTGCACTAGGATAATTAAGAACTTAATAAAAGACTAAAGAAGCAATAAGGAGCTAGTTGACTAGGGATAAGTAGGTGAATGACTTGAGTATAAGAACTAAGAAGGGTTTTTCATAGTGTGGTGAGAGTGAGGAACTTGAGGAACATCATAGGAAGGTCAAGGAACATAGTTGGAGAGCATTTAGTGCTTGAAGGAGAATAAGAAGCCTAGAAGACCAACCTTTATGAAAATAACAAAATTAATGAATGTAGGGTGTGAGAGCATTGCAAACCTCTTAAACAAGTGTGTGAATAAGGTGTATGAAGGATTTTAGAAGGATTGAAATAGTTCTTAAGTTCTAAAACCTAGAAATTTTTCCAAAAAACCCTAGGAAGACCTAATTACTAATCCTAGAGAGAGGAAATGGTTGTTGGGAAAATAGTACAAAGAGTTAGATCATGAAATTTACCTAAAAGCAAGAACTAGGTAAAGGGTATCCAGAATAAGAATTACTTTTTCTTAGCTAATTGAAAGCACTAGTAGACACAATAATGTGAGGATAAATTTTTATTGGAGAAGAGTTGGACTCTAAAACTTGACATGCATATTAATGGGCTTAATGGGTCCATAAAAAGTTTACCAGTCAGGATTGAATGTGAAAATTTCATAAGATTTGTCAAAAAAAAAAACCCATTTTGGAGGGCTACAAGGACTTAGAGAGGGTCTACCAAGGAAATAGTATAAAATCATGTTATGAAACTTGATTAATTGGTCTATCATGTTGGTTTGATGGTGTTTAATAGGTGTGGAGAGGTTTTAGATTTTGAATCAGTCTTTTTATGCATTTTGGGTGTTGGAAGCCATTCCAGGCTACTAGAAGCAAGGTAAAAAGTGTTAGTTTGGGAATTTTGATAAATGATATTGCTAATCATTTTTATTGGGTGAATTTTTTGTTTGTCTCTGCATCAAAACCTCATATTATAAGGCTATTTAAGACTACCCTATGCATAAAGTTTCACATAACAACCTCAAGAAACGTCAAAATTTTAACAATGTATCCAAATTGATTCTATCGGCCACCCTAAACTAGGAACACTATTATTCTCTATTTTTTAACCTATCAATCTTGATTACATTTTCCACTTTGTTCCTACATGGCCATATCATTTTTAGGACCGTATAATCCATCCAACATGGTCAATACAATATGGTATAAGAAAAAAAACAAAAAAAAAACCAACCTAATCTCTTAACCTCCCCACCCATCATTTTAAGTGAGACTCCTCAAGTTTAGAAAAATTTAGAGGAATGAGATCCAATCAAGAACCCAATCTTCCAATAAAAATAACTTTTTTGATATTATTTTACTTATCCTAAACTTTACAATCACCTCATGATATTCCTCTTTGCCATAAATATTCCCTTACCACCAGATCTAAAGAAAGACTCCCCCTTGCATGGTTAAGATGAGACCATTCTTCAATTATGTGAAGAGATTTATATACAAACAAAAATAAAAATAGATCATAACCTATATCTCTAATTTCCAATTAAATTATATGATCTTGTATGAAATCCTCTTTTTTATTAATGATTCTCCTCTCTCCATCTCCTTCAAGATCGAAAATGTGCAAGTTACGCGTGTTCTCATTTCTAAGAGTTTTCACACATGTTCCACTTGTTTGGACTTAATAAAACATCTAGGATATTCCACTAATAACCTCAGATCAACCCATAACATGTGTCAAGAGTATGGACAAATAAAAAATTTCCACAATTGTTTGTATTTATCTACCCATTACAATGCCTCCTTGCACCATTAGAGTGAATGTTATGATCTTCAAAGTTTATATTTCTTACAACATTCATCTTGGAAAATCATGGACACATTTTACGCATGCAATTGCCTCATCTACATTTCAATACGTAAAACTCCCTTACCTATTCCTTTTGTATAATATTTAAGGTGTCACCAATCCACACAAAAAATGAACAATTTAAGAAATGTGTGGTGTCGTTAAAATCCTTGTTCATAAGGAACATTATATTTTTTCTTGTGAGATTATCAATGCCTTTACCCCATTTATTCCCTTTGAGGATATAGTGAGCATCCAAAAATTGTTGAGAACATCCCATATAACCTTCTTATCTTAAATTATGATGAGATCAATGCAATCAATCTCAAGATCACAGCATCTAATCTTCCTAATTCTATCATTTTTTTTACTCCCTTATATGTGACCTCATTCTTGTAAGAAGGAAATTGATGTAATACCTATTACCATATATTCTAAATTACATCTTCCTAAGTATCTTATTTCTTCACCTCCTTTTGAAATTGTTATAGAATCCCTTCATATTAAAATATTTTCTCCCAAGTACAATGATGGTTATTAGCTTGATGATCTCTTATTATTGGATACACCCAATATAAGAATATGGAGGTTCTATAATACAATGGTCATTACACTCTTATGTAAATTCTAGATATTCTAATGAGTGAGGATATTTCTTTGGCATGTATTCCCCATAATCTTTATAATCCTCTTGTAATCATAGTTGATTATCTATAAGCCAGGTGAATATTCCACACTAGAATTCACCAACATGGAGCTTTACGAATCCTAGCTTACACATGACATTTTTTTTATTGGGTAATTATATTGGTTTTTAGGGGACCCAAAAACCCATATTACATAGAAAAACCAGATAAGCTAGGGAAGTAAAACATCCCTCCAAGGATCCAAGGCTAGAACTTGACAAAACAAATTGGCCAAAATAGCAACCCAGAGAGAGACATAGCATAGAATTCCTTTAGTACATATCTTTTTATAAAAAACAAGATAAAATCCCAAAACATCAAAGATGTGGGAAAAAAAAGATCTAAGAAATAGTCATCCCAAATTCAGCTAACATTTCACCTTCTTCCTACTTTTGGTTCTTGAATTGGGCCCCAATTTTTGTACATCCATAGTTTGAGCAATCTCTAGGTGATCAAAATAGTAGCCCAGAGAGAGATAATTCAAAAACCTCCTTCATTACATATTTTTTATAGCAAACTAGAAAAAATCCCAAAACAACAAGGACATAAGAAAAAACAAATCTAAGAAACAGTAAGCCTAAAGTTAGCTAGCATTTCACCTTCTTCCTACTCCTAGTTCTAGAATTGGGCCCTAGGTTCTGTACATCCACATTCATCCCAAAGCCATTGTACACACGAATTTAATCTAACATAATTATAGACATAAAAATATATATGACGCTATAAATGAATATGCACAACATTAAACTCACATACAAGAAATAAGAAGTTATAGAAACACATGTGAACACAATATTTATTTTTGGAGAAACCCAATAAGAGTTAAAAAATCCAGTAGATGAGGCAACTGCACTCCCCTTCCATTATGTAAATTCACAAATTCATAAAAGATACTTCCATTAATGTCCTTTATGGATAGATATTCACTCTATCTCTCTCTCCAAAGTTACAAAATCTTGACACTTTTCTAATAACAACTCTCAAGAACAATCTCTCACTGCTTGGAATAAAAACTAAAATCAGTTCTAGACCAAGACCCCTTGCTAAAACATGACATGGGAATCTAATTCCATAACTTCTCTTCCATTAATTCATGATTAATAATACCCAAAATACCTGTAAAGGTGCCCCTTGGATGAGAAAATACTAATAAATATAAGAAATGGATGGTGGAAGTTAACACATTGAAACTATTCATTTACACATTTTTTGGTATGCATGATGAAACTACCACCTTATGCAACGTGGAGGTTTATAAAAATTCATCCTTTTTATAGATAGATAGTCATAAAAGCACCTCAGAAGTCATGAAACAAGTAATTTTATTTCATAGGTGATTTTGCAATCAAAACTTTCCTCAATCTTCCATAGGCCATAACATTTGCATAAAAAACTCAAAATTAGGTGCCATTTATTTTGAAATATATTTTTTAAGAGGAATCAAAATATTTCATCTTAACATATAGGTTATATTTTGGTTTTATGAGAAATTTCTTGTACAAGTTTCAATGACGTGATTTACATGAATTAGGAATATCTCAAATCCAATTTCAGATCATACCTCTCTAATTTGAGAATTTTAAGCCCCTAAAAGATTCAATAACTAATCAAGTAAGAAAATTTATTCCTCGATTCTTATATAAAATACTATTTAGATTTGTTAGGTCATTAAACCTTTAACCCAACAAGCTGATGTTCTTTCTCTCCTCTTTGTGTTGTCCTTTCCTTCCATTTCAATACAACATCCTCCTCAATATTTGTTTGACTATTAAGAGAAATATATTCAATTGAGGGTAGAAATAACCCCTCATCTTCACTGGATAACATAGAAGGCTCAAATATATGTAATTTATCATTAAATTCTAAATAATTTTTCATGTAAGGAGGAAAATCAATCACAAAAACATTCTTTCCCACTTGTTCTAAAATCTTTAATGGACCATACCTCAAAGGCTTTAGATTCTTATAAATACCATGGAGCCTATGTCTACTCAAGGACAACTATACCGTATTCCCCAAAATGGAATAATGCGTAGTTATTTGTGGGTGGAAAGTGGTATATCGCCTCAATTTTTTATCGATTTTCTCCCACAATGTAGCCCTATAATTTCCACCAAATCTTGAGTCATTATTTGAAAAAATACAGTTTAGGGAAACCAAAATGAAACCATACATTAATAAAAACAATTCATTTGTATCATTTCCTTTCAGATTTTTATTACAAGGTATAAGAATACACATCTTGTTAAATTGGTCTGTAACCATGAAGAGATGGCCAAGCCCTCTCTTTGACATAGGAATACCACCTATAAAATCCATGGAGATACTTTACCATGGCATAGAAGAAAATTATAATGGAATATATAACCCCAAATTAATGTCACTAGGATTATTAATACTACATAGAACACAAAATATTATAAACTTGGAAACATCTACTTACATAGTAGGCCAATAAACATACCTTTGTAAGTGTGTAATTTTAGTCTCTGTAACACCAAAATGTCCCATAACATTGGAAGTATGTATTTCTCCCATAAACTGCACTATTTCCTCCTTAGGCACACAAAACCTACCCATCTTGTAGAGAAACAAGGTAGTAGTCTCCCTTACGATCGAAAAAACATGCATTAGGGCTTGTTTGCTTGAAGGAATGACTCCATAAAATCTAGATCTTGCTAATATCCTTCTATGTGAGACTCACCCCACAAAAATCTCAAGAGAAGTTATGGTACCCATAACTTAAATTAAAGGATTTCTATGCAACATATTAAGTGACTTGTTATCACACATTTCTTATAGTTGATAACTAAATAATATTGTTTCAAGAAACCCATACTATTTATAGTGTCTAGTTTGTTGAATTTGTTTTGAGATTGCAAATATTGAAGAGGTTGATGATCCATATAAATAATAGCTTCCTTACATATTATATAATGTTTCCATTTCTTCACCACTTTAACAAGAGCATATAGTTCCTTATCATATGTACAATAATTCATAATTTCACCATAAAACAACTTGAAATGATAACACATAAGCCTATTTCCTTGAAGTGGTAAAAACCCTATAACATAGTCACTAGCAATCATTTCCACCTCAAAAGGAAGCTAGAAGTTATGAAAAACTAAAATTGGAGCACAGGAAATATCATGTTTGAAAATATCTATGCATCTTATTTCTTATATAAAGGAGAATTTATTAATGAAATTCTATAGATATTGAATTGAACCAACAAACTCCTTACTAGTCACATATAAGGTATAATCCAATTCAAAATGGCCTCTATTATGGTTGGATCAATCCTCAAATCCCTATCTCCAACCACATGCCTAAGAAGACAAATAATGGTCGAGAAAAATCACACTTCTTCTCATTCAAAAACAATTGTTTCTCCTTCAAAACTTGTTTTAAATCAAAACCATGCACATCAAAAGTCTTACTAAAAACAAGAATATCATCCAAATACACAATGAAAAAATGTTGACATAAAAATCGTGCACTTTAGACATTATTTAGTCTCGGTCTCATAGTACTATTTAGAGGGTTTTTTAGAGAAGAAATTACTAATCAACCCCCATCCCTTGGCCATTTTTATTTATTTCCAGCATCATTCCCGACCTCCACTACACACATGCCCAGTCAGTTTTCATCACTTCCCATCCATTTTAGCCTAGACTGGGGTGCCACAGGGTGCCCATGGGGTGCCCTGGTCCCATCTGGGTGCCCGATCCTTCTTGAAATTTTCCGCCACTTTTTGGGCTCTTTCTATCCGTTTGAGGTCTTTATATTTTTGGTGGTTGGCCATTTCAGGGTTAATTACAAAATTAGATCAAGAGAACCCTATAAATATAAAGTTATGAGACCATAATGAGGGACCAAGCACTATCACTACTATCATCCATCTAGAGTTGCATCCATCTATTACATTGGAGATCATTTCCATCCACATAGCTCCATCACAAGGATAAATCTTGGGTCATCTGCATCACACATAACATATTGGGGGAGGATTCATTCTATTTAATGCACTATTCTATTACATTTTTCTACACATAGTTAGCTCACTATTTCACAAAGTGTGACTGGCACAAGATCAACCTAGGGCATGCACACACACATAGAACTACATTTAGGTCTGGAATGTAGTGCAGTGCTCAGTTAGTAAGTCTACCATTGTGGAAGCTGAGGTCAGTCGGACCTATTCATATGAATTTTTATTTCTTAGGGGATTGATGTTTGTTTAGGGTTTTTGTAGGTCTTTCTTTCATCTTGGATTAATAGTGACATTTGAACAGGAGAGCAACGAATTTGAATGCGACACACAACGAGGTTTTTCAGACCATCTTCGAGCCTGTGAAGATCATTTTTGAAGTTTTGCACATAGACCAGGGTGCCCAGTTCTGTAGAGACAGAGACCCCATGCACCCTTGAGTCCTTCTCCAGGCACTCCAGTCTAGCCATATTTCTCAATCCATCCTTTCCATAGGTTCCTGCACATTCATTCCTGCTTCCAGATTTTCTAGTCACCTCTGCGACACAGTCCTGTCAAGCATCTCCATTCAGTTGAGTTCTTTCCTCTTCTCTCTTTCATGCTTAGGGATTTCATTTGTAGTATATTAGTTGCTCGATTCATTTACATGCTTCTTTACTGTGTTTGTATGTCCTCATAGATTAGATTAACTAGCATAAGTCATTTACATTTTTTAGTTAATCATTTTGGTGAACCCCACGTCTTTCACGCTTAGGAACCTCATTTTCCTCCATCATGGGTCATAAATTTCCTCAAGTTTCTTTATCTAGTTTACTTAAAATATCCTCATTGTCAGGATGTCCTACATAAAGAGTTAGACTCCATGTATTTGGATTACAATACATGCCACCCAAAAAATAAGTCCTATATTCCATCGTTTATCTGACGAATCCTAGTCCTAGTGATCCTCCATCTAATCAACCGTATATTGGACTCAATCCAAGCTCTACATGCTTTATTTCAAGAAAATTTATGGCCATGGAATCCATGATCATATCTCTCAAATTTGAAATTCAACATCTTAAGGATGTTTCTCAATCGCATGTTTGTGCTCATTCTACATCTTATATGCAGTTTATGTCCACAACATGTCATCTAGATGAACCTCAAGACATGTCATTTCCTGATCCTCTCATATTTGAGCATAATACTATGCCACATGAACATTCTTATTCAGCTCCTTAGTCATCAGTTGATCACTCTACCACCTACTCATTACTATTCTCCTTATCGGTTAGCAAAATATCAAGGTCATCCATATTGCAATTATCATCGAATCAATGGACATAATGATAATGATTGCCACACTTTGCCACAAATAATAAAACATATTGAGTGTCAAGGTCTTATTTCATTTGTTGCACAACATTTTGTTAGCATTCCCATCTAATCCACCTACTATACCATGTTATGCAGCTACTAGTGAACCTCCTTCTAATCTATCTAAGATAGTTCTCCATGATTGTCTTATTCATTACATGCTTGATATTGACAATCAATCACATGTGCATAATGATTCTTCTCCTAGTTAGAATCAAATACTTCTCCTATTTCTGATGTTGCTTCTTCTCCACTCAATGAGCATCACACCATTTCTTTCTCATGCACCTTCTTGGAAACACATTACAACTAAGTCAAAGTGCATAACTGCCTCTCAAAATAAATAGACCTTCTCCTTTGGTAGCATCATCAATACTGCTAAGGCTGCCACCATTCAAGCTTTCTCGTCATCCTACTCCACTTTCATTTCCTAATAATTTTTTTAACACAAATATCTCTCCACTCAATTTGTCTATGGTATTGCCACCTCATCATGTCTCATCATGTTTGTTAAGGAAAATACCCCCTACATTGATCCACTTAATTTCTTTTGATTAATACCTCCATCAGATCATACTTG
Organism: Taxus chinensis; assembly: GCA_019776745.2. Classification (NCBI taxonomy): domain Eukaryota; kingdom Viridiplantae; phylum Streptophyta; class Pinopsida; order Cupressales; family Taxaceae; genus Taxus; species Taxus chinensis. The sequence goes on along the minus strand of JAHRHJ020003119.1, from coordinate 685,542 downwards.
GGGGTACATTTCTCATCATTGCATATACACATTTCTCATCTTTGCATAGTACATACATAAATTCTTATAGCATATACGCATACTCATTCATATTCTAGCATCGTCGTTATTACCTGATGACACACTCTTGTGCTTCGGTTCACACTTGACTATTGAGGGATTACTACACTGAACCCCACACACTGCACTATAGGCATTACACATTACATTTCATCACACATTGCACGTCATACACCATACATTCTACAATTTATTCTACATTTTTCATATTTACGCATTCATACATCACACATCATACTATTGTCTAGCATTCCACCATACTTAGCATATCATTACATACACTATTAGACTATCATACACTATTCATATTACATTACATACATCGTAGTCTATTATACATATTGACTTCACATATTTTATACATTATTCACTACACATCATTCACATCATGCATTTTCTATACTATGCTAGTCTATCCATTATATATGAGTCTAGCATCATTACATTGTACATACACATTTAGCATCACATATTCTATCCTACTACATATTACATTGCCCACTCACATTACACATTTACATCATTCTACACATACTTATCTCATCTTACTACACTCACTACCCTATGACACTTTAGTTCCTTTCATACTCAACTACCAGGGTTTACAAATCAAATGGTCCTTATTTCATCAATACATTTTTGACCTTCACATCATGCGACATTTCTAGGTCTAGTGACATACAGGGTTTAGGATAAATGGTCACCCATTCTATCATTTTATAGTGGTATACACCTTAGGTTACATCATCCACTACCTCTTTCACCTCATAGTGATATATGCTTAGGGCTAAATCACCACTATCATTTGTATTCATCTTTAGGATAAATCACCACCTCCCTTCATTCAATCATGTAGTGATATATGCTTAGGGATAAATCATCACTCGTTTATTCATCTTATAGTGATATACGCTTAGGGATAAATCATCACTCATCTATTCATCATGTCATGATATATGCTTTGGCTATAGGGTTAACACACACACCATCGATAGGTCACATTTTATCACTACACATATACATTCATCACAACGTGTTAGACAAACAACACACATTTCAACCATTTCCAGATGACGCACTCTCATTTTTGGTTCATTCTTGACTACTGAGGGGGAAAAAAAATGAACCTCATTGCATACATTTCCATTCACTCAGGGGGCACATGTGCTCCTATCATCCATCTTGCATTCCATTCCATCCATCTACATCATACTGTATTATCTATGGGGACATTTACTCTTACTTACCTGTGCTTGTTCATGGTCACTTTACTACACATGTTAGATTCATTTCTTATATGTCATTATCTATATCATCCACACATGTGTGTTCACACCTTTTTCTAGTTGTGATCATAGATATAGGTCTCCTACATGTAGCATGGATGTTCTCCTTCTACCCTTATTATATTGGTCACAGGGGGCATCCACATTTGACTCTTACAGGTGTTATTGTTTCATTTTGTTTACTTAGCACTATTACATTACTTGGTTATTCACACCTTTGACATATTGGTTATTTCTAAACATGTTAATGGGTGTTTCATGTGCATCACTTGTTATGTAGGATTACATGTTCCATGACTACTTGTTTGTTTATTGTACTTGTCTATTGTTTTCTCTTGTTTACGATGCTTTGCCCTATGTTTGGTGTGCACACTTGTTTGTTGTTTACAAACATGATGGCCTTACATGTCTTGTGACATCATGAGTGATGTCCCATGTTTGCAACCCACTTTGTGTGGCTTACTTTGTCTTCTTGTGTGTTTACCACTACTTTTCTTGGTAGCTTATTACACATTATTTGCATAGCTTACACATTGTCTTACTACATGCATGTTTTTTGTACTAACACTTGTTTTGGCTAGCCATCCTTGTTTGTGCGCTCCTTGGTTTCTACCAAGTGCATTTCCCTTCCCCATGCAAGGGTACATAGTTTCAGAGTACATGTAGTTGGTCCTCTTTTGGGTGCCACATTCTCCTATCAGTGACATCACATGCACCCCTAAAGAGGGGGGCATCATTTGGGGTTTATCAGTCTACACAACGCATTTACACTGGTTCAGTTCAGTTGCACTTTCTGCCCTTGGCATTGTGGGTTTACATACAACAACTGAGTGAGTTCAGACCAGTCTACGAACTCCATACACAGTGGATTTTATAGGACATGGTGTCCTTAGCATTTCAAAGGAGTAGTTAATGGTTGGAGGATACAGCGGAATTCCTCCCAATACTTCTTCTACCACCGACGTCGGATCACCCAAAAAACTAGGACGTACAGAGATCTCTTCACATAGATTCAGGGAAGTAGTTAAAGGTTGGAGGACACAGAGCATTTCCTCCCTATACTTCTTCAGCCTATGGCGTCAAATCACCCAGAAAACCCCAAAAGTACAGGATATCCTTTCTACATTCTTTCTCTCAACATGGATCAGGTGCACATGTTCCATTTACATTTTTCATTTGTGTATTTTACATTTAGCATGCATTTTTACATACATGTGTCTTTTACATAGATTTTTACACATTACATATATATTTGACTACTTGATCATTTTCTCCTTGCAGGTCCGGCCATATGAGAAACAAGCAGTCAAATTGGGGGCAACAACAACAACAACAATGATGGTGACAACAACAACACTTCACGGTGACACACCTTGCATACTAACCATGCAGGTACACACGGTAGTAGCTGCACCCACGTTTCCACCCTAGGTTCACTCTCATCACTTTTTTGCATTTTTCATCTTTAGTTTCCACGCTCCATCATCTTTTTGTCATTCCACACTTTCTCTAGTCCTTTAGCATGCCTTCTTCATCAATCTACATCGGAATCAGGTACACATCTCTATCTACCTTACGTTACCAAGATTTTCTCTCACCATTATAGAGTGGGGGAAAATGTAGACACAAAATCATGCACTTTGGGTCATATTTAGTCCTAGTTTCATACTACTATTTAGAGGGTTTTTGAGAGAATAAAGTACTACTTAACTCCCATCCCTTGGCCATTTTTTATTTATTTCCAACGTCATTCCCAACCTTCACTACACATATGTCCAGTCATTTTTCTTCATTTCCTATCATTTCATCCTAGACTAGGGTGCCCCAGGATGGTACTGGGGTGCCCATGGGCACCCTGGTCCCACCTGGGGTACCCCGATCCTTCTTGAACTTTCCCAACACTTTTGGGTACTTTCTAGCCATTTCAGGTCTTTATCTTTTTGGTGGTCAGCTATTTCAGGGTTAATTATGAAATTAGATCAAGAGAACCCTATAAATATAAAGTTATGAGACCATAATGAGGCACTAAGCACTATCACTACTATCACTCCACCTAGAGTTGCATTCATCTATTGCATTGGAGATCATTCCATCCACATAGCTCCATCACAAGGACAAATCTTGGGTCATCTGCATCACACACAGCATAGGGGGGATTCTATTCTATTCCATGCACACATTTAATTACATTTTTCTATTTACATAGTTAGCTCACTTATTCACAAAGTGTGACTAACACAAGATAAACTAGGGCATGACACACACACACACACACACACACTACACACACCACACACATAGTAGTGCACACACACACACCACTATGTTTGTGGTCTGAGAATGTAGTTCAACACTATTCATAGTATCATTTTTATTTTCTAGGGGTTCATACCCATCTGATTACATTGGAGATCATTCCATCCACATAGCTCCATCATAAGGACAAAGCTATGGGTCATCTGCATCACACACATCATAAGGGGAGGATTCTATTGTATTCCATGCACTATTTTATTACATTTTTCTACACATAGTTAGCTTGATACTTCACAAAATGAGACCAAGGCACAAGAGAAACCTAGGGCATGCACACACACAAATAAAACTACATTTAGGACTTTGGAATGTAGTGCAATGCTCAGTTAGTAAGACCACCATTATGGCAGCTTAGGTCAATCTAGATTGACCTCTATTCATATGCATTTTTTTTTTTTAGGAATTGATGCTCATTTAGGGTTTTGTAGGTCTTTTTAAATCATCTTGGAATAACATCGACATTGTGAAGTGGAGCATCCTAGAATCTGACGTGACAACAACAAGGGTTTTACCATCTTCTGAAATTGTGAAGATCACTTTTGGAGTTGTTTAACAGACTAGGGCACCAAAATTTCATACGAGAGCACCCATGGGCACCCTATTCCCTCTCCAGGAGCTCCAGTCCAAGCCAAAATTCTCAAATCCACCCTTTCTAGAGATCTTGCATAGTCATTTCTTCTTCCATATTTTCCAGTCACCTCTGCGACGTAGCCCCCCGAGCATCTCCATTCAGCTGAGTTCTTTCCTCTTCTCTCTTGCATACTTAGGGTTTTCATTTGCATTAGATTAGTTTCTTGATTCATTTACATGCTTCTTTAATGCATTTGTATGTCCTCCTAGATTAGATTAACTACACCCCCACTTTACATTTTTAGTTAATACAAAAGGAATCAATAAATGACCTTGTTAATTTCCATTCCCATTTATTTCATTTGACCCTTTCAATAGGTGCTCATGGGGACACCTTAAGGTAAGGGTTGAATTTTTATGTATGGACCAAGTGGAACATAACAGAGCACTCAGAATGTGGATCACTCAGTAGACATTAAGGCCCAAGCGCACCCCCATGTCCCACTTAGAGAAAGTGCTCTTCTAACCACTCCAGTTCATAGATTTGGTATATTAAAAATGTTTAACACTAAATGTTTTCCAATGGGGATTAGGTGCATTAGTTAAGTTGGATGGTTTTGTCTAAAACCACCCATGTTTAAATTCCACTAGGCACGATCCTTGTTAGGGGTGTTTTGCATGCCAATTCTAGAGGTTGGTTCTGATTTGGAGCACTCATAGTAGCCTATCTTCTTCAAAAAAAATTGAGGGTGGAAGGATTGTGGTGGTTGGATCTGATTCAGAGAACTTTTAGTGGCTGATCTTATTCCAATGTTCTATAGATTTACATACCAGATGTGGCAGTTGGATTTGATTTTAGCACTCATTGTGGCCAATATTCTTCAAATTTTTTTCCAATGGTTGAATAGGGTTTTAGTAGTTGAATCTTCTTTAGAGCAATCATGGTGATTGATCTTTTTCAAATGTTGTGCCAATGGTTGCATGGTTATGGTATTTGGATTTTTTGGAGCTCTCGTGATGGCTTATATTTTTTGAATGTTGTGTCGATGGTGGTTGGTTATCATTGCGGAAGAATGTATTTGATTTTAATGTTGATCATGGTAGGTTTTTTTTTTATTATTATTGGTAAATAGTTTTTTGAAAGGGACTATACCCTTGTATACAAAAAGGGGCCTAGAAGCCAGAATAGGAGTGAAAAACAATATAAGAAGGATCAAGATCCAGATAATACATAAGAATCCAGTGCATCCAAAGAGTAGTTACCCCAAAACAACTAACCAGTTCGAACACTGCAGAAGAGCAGCCAAAAAACAACAACAAAACAACAAAAACCACGACAGAAGTCAGCAAGAACATCGCAGATCCACAATTACTTCTTGGCGGCTTTGGCAATTCTGGAATTGATAGTCTACCAGGAGGTGAACATAGCCAATGCCGTCATGTGAGAAGGGTCAGTAGTGTCCAGCTGTTGAATGGTTTGTTTGCTTTCTTTTTCCGTGCCCCAAAGAGTAGCTGGTATGCCGCTGAGATTAGAGACGCAACGGACATGCTGCTCAATAAACTCCTCAATTGCACTAAAAATAGCCATATTATGATCATGGCGAGTCTTGGTTTTTCCAAGTCGGTTGTCCAGGGAGTAAATTTTTTTGTAAATATCCTCAACCTGATTGTTGTCAATATCAGCCTCCTCCTCCTTCATTCTCTTACCTTTTTGCTTAGACAAGTTTTTTACTTCTTCTTTCAGCAGCAACATGTCAGTTTCTAAAGCTTCCAGCCTTTTAGTGGAGCTCTCAGCATGTGTCTCCTGAGAACCCATGCTGCTAATGTGTAGGAGATTATGAGCAACCTCCAAATCCTGAGGCGCGTTCCCCGAAACAGGGGTATCAAGGTTCAGCCTTTTAGAAGATCTAGTGATAGGTCTTTTCGAGGTGGAGGCAAAAGGGGTGGGAGCAGAGGTGGGGGGGATGACAGGGGGAGCTGAGAAGGAAGTCAAAGGGGTAGCAGCCATGGTGATGGGGATAGAAGGAGTGGTAGTGGCAGCGGTGGTGGGAAAAGAAGGGACAGAGATGGGGGAGGTCGGGATGCCGGGAAGCTTAAGAAGACACAGTTTATGCAACAAGAAAATGAGACCTTGATGTAAAGGGACCACACGAGCATGTTTTTGAAACTCCAAGATGGAACGCTCAAGAGAATTAAGCAAATAATGAGGGAAGCATACCGTGTAATTTCTGCGGAAGTGATTGAGGAACACAAGATGCTTTAAGGGCACTGTGACAAATCTCCCCTCAAGAGAAATGTATCTCACCATAAAATGGGTGACCTCGTCAAAAGGCGTAGGGATAGAACTGACTTGCAGACCCACCATGACAAAAACCAGTTTCTCATTTCCCTCCACAAATTTCCTCTCCTCAGCCGGCCTGTCAATCCTTTTATTGAAGAATCGGTATCCATCCATTCCAAGGCCAGTAGCTTCAGCGATTAACTCTTCGTTGATCAAAATTTTCTGTCCTCCATATTCAACTTTGCGGTCTTTCCAGTCCTTCACAAATTACACGGAGATGCTTTGGTCATGACCCTGTATCTTCTCAATGAAATTAGTGATGCCTCCCTGGTTGAGGAGATTCCAAAGTTCTGCATTATTTTTCCACTCCGGGTCCGCGCTGGGCTCGATCTGACAAGGGGCTCCTCCCATTTTCACCGGGCTTAAGTGATTGATAGTGTAAGCTTCACAATCCCTATGGGTGATTCAACAGTAGCCACAGTTCCCAACCCACCTTTCTCTGTTTTGTCTCACGCTATGGTAATAATGAATAGTGTATCCGTTGCTGTTATAGCACTTCCCACGAATGCCTGCTTTATTGCTGCTCTGTACCTGTGAGATCCCGCATGCGCGAGCATCAGTCCCCTTTGAAATCCATTCCAGATCATCATCAGCCTTACCACGGACTTGAAAATCCGTAAAAAACTGTTTAACAGCTGTTATAGGCATAGAATTTCCCGCATGTGTGGCTTTAATTTTTAGATGAATCCATTTTATATCATCATTATACTTTATATAACTTTGATTGCCCATCAATATCTGTTTAAGCGCTGCTTTAAACTTATCCACGCGTGTGAAAGTCTTATTCATAAAGACCCACTCCAAATACTTATTAATCTTATCCCAAATTTGTATGCCCATAAGTCTCCGCTTGTATGTTGTTTTGAATCTACTCAGGAATGTGGTCACTATTATCCCAAATAATGTGATTAACATTTATGCCATAGTTAGCCAATGCATCTGCCACCTTGTTACCCTCCCGGTAAGTATGCTTGATCTAGATATTATTGAAGGTTTGGAAAATACTTATGGACTCCAAGATGAAGTCTTTGATGTTCCAACTTGGGGGCGAACACTGATTAAGATGATTGATTATATTGAGCGAGTCTCCTTCCAGAATGAGATTTTGGATATTATGAGTCTGAGAAATTCTAAGGCCCCATAAAGTAAATAATTCTTCAGCAAAATGATTAGTTTGAATTCCCATTTTACCAGCATAAGCAGTCACCAAACTGCCTTTATGATCCCTGATCACTCCTCCCCCCACTGCAATTCCAGGGTTACCCTTAGAGGCCCCATCAAAGTTTAGCTTATACCAGTTAAGATCAGGAGGATGCTAGTGTATCAAAGATCTATCAATATTATTACCTGAATTATTTCAGATATTGTCAGCTCCAATCTACCATTGGGACAAGATATGCTCTTCATTTTCTAGATAGCTCTTGTTCTTGGGGGGTTTAAATCTAGCAATATTCTCTTTAATAGCATTAGAAATTTTCCCAATACTAAGCTTATAATTTTGTTTACTGTTTCTAAAGATGATATCATTTCTATCTTTCCATATCCTCCAAATAATATGAGGCATTACCAAATTCCAGAGCCTTCTCACAACACAATGTTTGTATGGTGGGCTCCATTGTATCCAGAGCTGACTGAAATCCCTCGGAACCACCCAGGAAGCTTTAAAATTAGAAAGGGCAAAACTCCACATTTTGGTAGCATATTCACAATGGATAAGCAAATGACTGATATCCTCAGAGTCTTTTTTACACAGATGACACCTATTAGGCATTATAAAACCTTTTCTTATCAGGTTGTCAGTGGTAAGAATTCTGCCCCTGAGAGCAAGCCAAAAGAAGAAGTTAATTTTAGGTGTTAGCTCCTTCATCCAAATTCTATTCCAATTAAACTCAGTTTGACTATTGTCAAAGAAAGTATTATAGCCAGTTTTAACAGTGTAGTTCCCATCAATAGAACTGCTCCAGACCAACTCATCCTTAACTTCGAGCTGACTTAAGGGGATAAGGTCCAACTGATCTTGCAGAGAGGAAATAGTTTGGGTCAGATCATCTCTATCCACAGTAAGTTTTTTCCATTTCTTCTTGTTGCCATTTCTTACAATATAATCTTTGATTCTAGTGCCATACTTGCTTTCAAGGCTGTCTTTGACTGTTCCAAATCTGTCCATGAGGCTGCCATTAAACCAGTTATCGTCCCAGAATTTTATATCACAACCATCTCCCACTTTCCACTTACTTCCTTGTTTTATGAAATTTCTGTTGTTGACTAAGTTATTCCAAAAAATGGAACCATAAGGAAGATGCTCATCTTGAAGAAAAGAAGAGACAACTTGTTGATTAAGGTATTTAGCCTTAATTAATTCTATCCAGGGTTGCTTCTCAGTTAGCATTCTCCAGCCCATTTTCATAATAAGAGCCTCATTCATTTTCTTGATGTCTTTTATGCCCAGACCTCCTATAGATTTTGGAGTACAAACCTTATCCCAAGCAACTAAGTGATATTTAAATTTCTCCTCCATGCCCTGCCATAAGAAGTTTTTTTGAATCCTCTCAATTTTATCCCTGAAGGTAGCAGGGATCTTATAAAGAGACATTATATAGATAGGCAGGTTTTGAAGAGTGCTTTTAATGAGCAGGCATTTACCAGCACTAGAAAGAATGGCTCCTTTCCAGCCAGCCAATTTTTTTTTAAATCTCTCCAACAGATCATACCACACCTTGGTAGCAACTTTTTTAGTACCCAGAGGAAGTCCTAAGTAAGTGGCTGGAAGTGCACTTATTTTACATCCCAGAATTTTTGCAATTTTAAGTTGTCTTTCCTCAGGCGTATTGAAGAAGAAAATGGAGCTTTTTTCATAATTGATCTCTTGCCCAGAAGCAGCTTCATAGAGTTGTAGAATAGCTTTGGTAGCCTTAGCTTCAAGGACGGATGCCATTAATAGAAGAATTGTATCATCCGCAAATTGCTGATGAGAAGCTGCATGGCTAATGGAAGTGGGCTTAGAACCTTTCAGAAGACCGTCAATAATTGCTTGACCAATTGATCTACTAAGACTGTCTGCCATAAGAATGAAGAGTAGGGGGGATATGGGGTCCCCTTATCTTAGCCCTCTATTGCTTGTAAAAAATCCCACCGGCTCACCGTTAACCACTACTGAGAATCTGACCGTAGTGATACAAGCCTTAATGATTTTTCTAAATTTAGCAGGGAAGCCAAATTTAATTAGAACTTTGTCTAAAAAAACCCAAGAGACCTTATCAAAGGCTTTATTCATATCAAGCTTAAGGACCATATTCACTTTTTTGTTATTTTCCATAGAGTGTATGGTTTCATGAACCATTATCACTCCATCTTGGATAATCCTGCCTTTAATGAATCCACTTTGCTGCCTTGAGATTAAATCATTCATAATAAATTGAAGCCTGGTAGCAATGATTTTGGTAAAAATTCTATAGATAACATTCACAAGGCTGATGGGTCTGAAATCTTTGAAGTCCTTAGCATCCATTTTTTTGGAGCAAGCACAATGTGGGTGTTATTCAGCTCTTTCAAAAGGTCACCAGTTCTATAGAATTCATTCACCGCTCTGAGAAGATCATCTGAGCATATTTCCCAAAATTTCTGAAAAAAGTTAATAGAAAATCCATCCGGGCCCGGAGCCTTGTCGCCTTCTAAAGTAAACACAGCTTTTTGTAGTTCTTCAAGTGTGATAGCTTTAGTGATATCTTTAAATCTCTGCTCCTCAATTTTGTTTTGGGGAATAGCCTCCGACATGAAAGAGATTGCCTCATCAGTAATGATACTCCTCTCATTGAGAAGTTTTTTATAGAAATTGAGAGCTTCCTCTTTAATGCTGTTGGGATCTTTTATAACAGTGTCGTTACTTTTAGCGACTTCCATAATCCTATTACAAGCTTTGTGCTTCAAAGTGGTCATATGAAAAAACTTTGTATTTCTATCTCCTTCTTTTAGCCAGATAGCCCTAGATTTTAGTCTCCATAAGGATTCTTCTCTACTACAAATCGTATGCAGCTCTGCAAGAATGTTCTTTTCCTCAGTTTGGTCTTCAAAAGATCTCCCCATTGTATTCATTTTAATTTCCAGATCTTGGAGCTTTTGTTTTAACTTCTTGTTTTTTTCAAACACATTACCAAAAACTCTTTTATTCCAAATTTTAACTTGTTTTTTAACATTTTTGAGCTTCTGAATCAATCTATATTGAGCAGTACCTTCACCATTCCAAACCCACCATTCTTTAATTTTGTCATAAATGTCATCATGCTCCATCCACATCTTTTCAAATTTGAATGAGCTTCTGATGGGCTTAGTCCAATTGAGAAGATTTAAGGCAATCGGATTGTGGTCCGATCCAATTCTGGGTAGTGAAGAGAGATGGAAGTCCTGACTGAGAATCCAACTAGCAGAAATTAGGGCTCTATCTAGTCTAACTTGGATAAGATATTTTCCCAACCTTCTATTGTTCCAGGTGTATTTATTCCCATGGAGATCCACATCCAAGAGATTGAGATCAGCAACAAAATCAGCAAATTCCTCCATACCTGTGGAAAAGCTGGAGATTCCTCCATATTTTTCACCTGGGTTTAAAGGAGAATTAAAATCACCCATAATAAGCCAGTTGGTTGTAGTATGTTGGGTTCTAAAGATCTTAAGATCAGTCCATAGTTTACATCTCCCACTAACCATATTAGGGGCATAGATATTAGAAAGGATCCATTCACTATTGTTCTCAATAGCATGAAATTTAATAGCAAGATGATTAGTGCTAGCATTAAGAATCATACCAGTATAGTGTCTTTTATCCCAAAGAGTAGCCAGACCTCCAGATGCTCCCTAAGAGTCCACTGCAGCCATGTCAGAGTTTTCCCAGAAATTATTTTTACTAATTTCAAGGATCTTAGCTTTCATCTTAGTTTCCTGCAAAATCAAAATACTAGGACTACTAGATTCCCGTAACTCCTTAATGATTCTCTATTTGGAGTTTTTGTTTAGACCTCAGATGTTCCAAGATATAATCTTCATTAAATAGGAATGGGGGCTGGTATTTCCCGATGGCTTAATTGACGTTGAGTTCCATCTGCAATGTCTCTCTCTGTTCTCTTGGATCTAAGAGTCTTCTTTGAGGGTCTTCCTCTTTTAGAGCTACTTCCAAAATCTACCAGTCTTCTAGCAAAAGATCTAGTAGTTCTGGATGTTGAAGTTTCCCAATTGTCAAGTTTCTTTTTCTTCTCACTGTATAGCGATTCTGGGATCATTTCAAATCCTTTCATTCTCTCTTTTTTTTTAAATGACCTCTCTGAATCCAGAAGTTAGTTCCTCATCTTCTTTAACTGACGTTACTTCTCCCTCCTCTTTCTCTTTATGTTTACTGTCAATTAAGTGCATATCTGCTGATCTGTTGCTGAAGCAAGGAGGTAGATCTGTAGATCTGTTGCTGAAATAAGAGTTTATAGTATACCTAGTTTATAGCTTAGGTCCAAATATTTTATGGGAAATTTTCTAGTCAACCCTTGTTTAACTATAAAAAGAATAAAAACAAATTTCCTTGTCAACTCATTCATCAACCACATAAAGATAGCTAGTGTATTATTAAGCCTGAAGGATAGAACCATCCACTCATTCAACCATTTCCTAGTCTTGAATTTTTTTTTTTACATTTCCTCTTCCTTAATCCACACTTTATGGTATCCAAATTTCAATTTAAGATTATAAAAATACCTAGCATGTTTCAAATGATCTAGTAAATCATTAATCCATGGAAGAAGGTAATTAGTTTTTATGGTTATATTATTAATTTCTCTATAATCAAAAAACATTATACATGTACCATCTTTCTTAGGTACCAAAAAAAAGAGAACCATGTGGAGAATTTCTATGATAGATTACATCTTGATCAATCAAAGAATGTAATTGTTTTTTACCTCATTAGTATCCCTCAAGTAATATCTATATAAATCAAGATTTAGAAGCAGATTTTCCAATACTAAATTAAATTCATGCTCAATTTTTTTATAAGGTGGAAATCCATTAGGATTTTAAAAAACATCCTTGAATTATTTTATTGACTCTTTCATTTATTTCTACTCTTTGTTAGTAAACATACTATAAGAGGTCTTAGGTGCAACAAATTCCTTTACAATAATAATGTAATCTTTTTCCTTTACAATGATACTTGGACTCGCTTACAACAACACAACAATGCCTAAACACTTACACAACATGCATAACATCTTTACACAACCAATAGTAGTTAAATTTTATGAGGGTAAAAGATAAGGAATGTCATTTTACCACAAATAAAAACAAACACCTAATCCAATCTAAGTAAAGGATTGCAAAATGGGAGGAAAAATCCATTTACTACCCATTATCTCTCCACTAATGAAGTTATACTAGAATTTTGTTCCTATAATGAGAAAAAACACACATATAAGCTCCCTTATACCTCTAGCAAGATTTCCACACTTATTTCTTATACTTACTCAATATTAAAACACACAAAACCACTCTCTATCCCGACCTTTATATCACCACCAATGGCATAAATAATCCCCAACATACAAACACATATATACTCTTACATGAAAGCTAAAAAAAACAATCAATAAAATGATTGCTTTCTCTAATGATCAACCAAATGCAACATATGATAAATATGAAAATTTATAGAGTGAGAAAGACATTACACCTATATAAGAATGACTCACACTACCAAGCCTACATATAAGGCTTACAAAGGGTGAGAACATCATATTTACTACCCCTTATGCCTCCATGAAGGAATCTTGGTTAGCCTTTGGTTCAACCAAAATGAACACAACATACTAATATACCCTTATCCTTCCACTTGAAACACCTCCTTATCTGTTCATTAAGGATATCTCCAAATTCCGTTGTTTTATCCACTGCAATAACACAAAAATAATTATTCCTCCCTTAAAACAACACAACATTATCCCTCCAGTAACCAATGTTGTAATCCCACCCTCGCACATATATACACATGAAAAAATTTGACAACTATTAATTCACTTTTAAACTTTCTTAAAGGAACGATTCAAACACAATAGTGAAACCAAAAGAGAGTAAAGGATGTGTTTTATCCATAATGTAAATTTGCAATTATATTACACCTTTATTACAATTAAATTACTTCTTTAATCATTTATTTGCATCACTTTTAAAGTATATAGGAGTCACACACCACTTGTTTTCAAATTATGAATTCCCATTTATAATTATGTTTCCCTTAATAACATCTCACTTTACTTATTAAAAATTCAAATTTTCATCAATGCGTTTAAGAGGGAACAATTCAAGTTACAAATTAAACATTCAATAAAATATTATTAAAAACACAATTTGGTTTTCAATGTAGACACTCAAATTTGACAATTTACCCTTTGAATACTACTTGTTACAATTGTGCTTCTTGGCTAAGAAAAACACCCACATCATATCCCCACCCAATTCATTTTTCCATCCCTTTCCTAACTTTCTCTTTTTCATAAACCAATGTGTCAACAAAATCTAAATATTAATTCATAATACCAATTCTCATACTCTACTTTCCAATATGTAACTTTTATATTTTACTTAGCTCCTTTATGTCCAAAACTGTACAATTTAGTTAGGATGTATAATCCAATCCTTACTGAACTATACAGTCATGCAATGACACATTTTTTTAATTTTATTTTGATGCACTAGTATTATTCGGGTCATTCCATCTTCCTAGTTTGACCTTATCATGATATTTTACCTTTGGAAACCTATACAAGTAATTTAACATCACCTCATTTACTAACTTGGCGATCATATGGGATTATTTTGACAAACTCACTTGAAAAAATCACAAAAGACACTCAAAGCTCCCTAAATATTCCCAAAGTTTATGAACATCCATTAGGGTAACCACTATTATATTTTGGAAGCTCAGCTAGGTCATGCATTCTAGTTTCCCTCAAAGAAAAGCACACCAACTTCTCACTTCCAAGTCTTAGCAAGAGAGAAATTCTATCAAGCATGATCAAAGAGATTAAAATTTCCAACTAGTTGCATTCATATAGATGTATTATGTTAAGTAGATAACTACATGTTGTTTGATGTTTGTTCAGAGTAATGCTAATGAAGGTGATGCATGGGGTATGCCACAACCCAAATACTAACCTTCTTATAGGGTCTTATGCCCTAGTTATGATTTTGGAGTGATTTGACTGATTACCTATGTTCCATGGGGAAGCATACCCAACCTATTTTGGCTCATCCCCAATAGGGGATGTTTTGAGGATGTGGGGATGGGTAGGAAACATCCCCTACCCATCCCCAATTCACAAAAAAAATAGGGGACGTCCCCAGGATGCCAAAAAAAGGGGGACGACTGGGGACGTTTCGGAATCCCCTATGTCCCAGAAAACACATTATTTAAAAAATAAACTCAAAGTAAATAAAAAAGAAATGTGGGGGGCCACGAGGACCCCCACACTCATTCCTAACTAAACCTAAAAAACCTCTCTTACAAATAATAGAAAAAATAAGATCATTCTTTTAATTTCCCATCTTGTGAAGGAGAAGACAAAGAAAGAAAATAACAGAAATACGAAAAGAGAAAAATAGTGAGAAGAATGCAAGAGAGCAATATTCTACACCATTTGAGGTATATTTAACGTCCTTTGTTCATTTTGTAAATATATAAACATTATTTTTCTTTTTTTTTGTGTTTTGTTTAGGTTTCAAACTTCAAATACTTAGGGATTTTTTGAATTTTTAATTTTCACTTGCACTTTCAGATGGGTGCTGCATTTTTAATAAAAAATAATGAGCAATAATGAGGGTGAAGATATTTAAATGCAACATAAAGGTATAAATAGGGTTTCTTTATGGAGTAAGATTGTTCTAGCAATTGTGGGTTCAAATAATCCATTTGAATTCCCTTCTCAACTACTAAAAATCTATACAAAGGGCCCATTTAATCCTAAAAGCATTTTTCACAATTTACAACCATTGATAAAGAAAAAAAACTTAGGGGGGAGTAGAGTGTGGTTGTGTCATATTTACAAAAAATATTTTAGGGACAGCTACACAAGGGTTTATCATCATATTTTTAGAATAGTTGGACATAGGGTAAAAGGTTGTGAAAAAATAATATTAGCTGAGAAGGTTGAAGTGACTGGGTTATACATGGAGGATGAGGCAATAAAAAAAGGATGTCGTTGGATACTATCCATAGTACACAATTTCCTACCCAATCCATGGATGTTGAAAGTCAAAGGGGAGAGGATTCTAACAAGGGAAATAAAAAGGATAATATTGTTGTGGGGATGTTCAATGTTAAATCTTGGGAAGTAGTTGAATCTTATTTTCAAATGCAATACCATTTCATGTGTCACATTCCCCTTACTTCAAAAAACGTTCAAAGATGTATTTTTTGTCAGTTCTTTGTATGTCCCTCCTCAAGAACATAAACTACAGACCAACCTCCTTGATACAGAATATTATAAGGTGAGTATGGTGATGGAGGAGATTAGGAAAATATGGATATGGATGGGATGCCCTATCGTCATTGGTGGGTGGACCAATATTACACATCAACCACTCATCAATATCATTCTCACATGGCCTACTAGCTCTTATTTTCTTATATCGATTGATTATACAGGGAAGAGGAAGGTTGTAACCTTCTAATTTCAATTTTTTAAGGATTCCATAGAGGAGATTAGGCCCTCTAATGTTGTACAAGTGGTGAATGATTCATCCCGTGTATGTAAGTTAGTTGGCTTGATGGTTGAGGGTGCTTACAAGCACATTTTTGGACTCCATGTTGTTTCAATGCATTAAAAACATTGGAAAGATAGAGTGCATGAAGATAATGGTGGTAGAGGATAGACACATACATATTTTCATTTGCAACAATCGCGGCTCACTTTCTCTATTCAGGTATTTTTTGAGGAAGTAATTCCTCGACTAGATATGTCATTTATTTCATTTTTTTAGAGAGGATGTTTGAGGTGAAAGAGGCTCTAAAATTATTGGTGGTTAATCAAGATTGAGGTATATGGCCAAAGGAGAACATTTCTGAATGAAAAGGTGTGAAACAAAAGATCCTCGACGATAAATGGTGGTCCACAATGAGATAAGCAATTGATGATTTTTTATATTTAATTTTCAATTTTTGAATATTTTTATCCATGTTTTTTATTTGTAAATTATTTTTGTTTTTCATTCTTTGCGATAGCATTATAATTCACTCTTTGAGTCTAAAATTATTAATATTTTCTAAAAATTTGTAACATTTTGGCAGATATGTTTGCCCCATCATCTCACATGTAGTGCGGGTCATAAGATATGTTGATACAGACTCTCCTAGTCTTAGAGAGATTTATGAGACATTTGACATCATACTTGGGCATATGAAGCAAGACATTTATAGCATATGTCCTACATTTGGATTTTATGAGGATCATATCAAACCCATTGTGACATGGTGGTGGAACATGATGAACACCTCGGTTCATATAGAAGCCTATGCTCTAAATCTCAAATGGTATGCAACAAGACCTAGGATAATGCCTTGATGAAGAGGTGGAAGAAGGGCTAATGAAGGCATTTCAAAATATTTAGACTGATGAGGAGTCCACTTTATTGCAGACACAATGGCTATCCTTTGTTAATATCCATGGTCTAATGTTTAAAAAACCAGATGCGAGAACTGATAGAGCTACATTCTCTCAAGTAGGCCCTATTGGATGGTGGATATGGCATGGAAAGGTTACACCATACTTGAGGATTCTTTCAACTCACCTCCTTTAACAGGTTGAGATGGAAATTGGTCCACATATGGCCTCATCCAATCAGTTAAGAGGAACAATATTACCTCTCAATGAGTAGAGAAGTTAGTAGTCATACATAGTGCATTTTGACTTTAGGATCAATAGAATCCTGAGTATTTCCAGACTCCAGTTGCATGTTGGGATGTTGATCCTAAGGATTCCACACAAGTTGATAATGATGAGGCACATGTGTGATTTTTTGTAGTTTTATTGGATGAGAAAATCCTTCATATTTCCAAAGACTCGGACTCGGGGCTTGATTTTGATGCCATTTTAGCTGATTTTGACTAGGGGAAATAATATATTTTCATTTTCTATATTTTAGACATTTTGTAGTTGAAACTTTTATCCCTTGGGAATTTCATTGTAATTATTATTTTAATTGAAACTTGAATCTTATGTGAAATATCAATTCAGCTCCAATTTTATGTATTAAGGTTCTATGATGTGTGTGATGAATGCATTATTAATGTTATCATATGAATATTTGAAATTTCCTATATTTTTTAAATTTTCCCTTATTTTTAATAGTCATACCCTAAAAAAGGCATCCAAAATAATCCGTCCCAAAAACACGTCCCCCATCCCCTGCCATCCCCATCCCATAAACTTGGTGTAACATAGCTAATTACAAATGATATCAAGACCATGTGGAAACTAGGGTGTGATAGTGAAGTAAATTTCTAAATAACCAAGGGACCCAAAAAGTTATAGGACCTCATTCTAAAGGCATCCAAGACCATACATAACAAGAAGGAATGGGTTATATATCTTGACCAGACCATATGGTTTTACAACAAGGTATTTTCAATTCATAGTTTCAACAATAGAGCTTCTCCAGAATTTACACTTATAGATTTTCTAGTTTTTCTTCCTGTATTCTTCCTATACAACTATGTCTAGCTAAGTTTATCTTCATTTTATATATTTTAGTTTGTATACATGCATTGAAAGAATCAATACATTAATTTGATGTTTTACAATTAATCTTGGAAGTTAATTTATCCAAATGGTTTCTATTTTACTAAACTTACATTCATTTTTATTGTTTTGTATTCCATAACAAATCTTATAATCTTAAAAATGGTGTAAACATTCTAGTGAACCTCATGTCTAGATCAAATATTTGTTGTTTAAAACCCTATTTTCCCTAGGTTTTCTTCTACTAGTATTAGTGGTTGAATTTTTTAAGTTTGTGCATGCTTGTTTCCTACACCCTTTCAACATAAAAATCAATCCATTAAGCATATTGAGCTTTCTCCATCTACTCACAAGTGTCATAGTCATATGGCTTCCTCTCCATTATATATCCCTAAATGCATCTATGCTTAATCTTACTAATGAGGTAGCATTGCATGACATTCAAAATAATATTGAACATTCTTATGATTACAACCATGATGAGGATAACACTGTGGATCAATAACAAGTGCAAATTGTATCTAAGTTACATACACAAATCCATGTAAATCATCATCACATTGAGAATATTATTAATATTATTCTTACTATAAATATTTCTCATGATAAAAAATATAACAAAACATCCCTTTTTGGGGCATCTCATAAAGAAACATCTCATATTCCTCCTTTCACTATGCCTATATCTATGGGGGCACCAAGTGCCCCAATCCACCATGTATCCATTTCTATTCCTACATCAACTACTATTCCTAATGACAATCATAGTGCCTCTCATGTCTCTTATTCTAGAACATGGGACCTTGAAACCCTTGTTCATACGTTATAATCCTAAATCCCACACTTACAACAAGGTGCATATGTTACTTCTCACACTATGGATTCTACGCAGTTGCTTCATAATACAATTTCCCCATAAGTTTCCTCTTATCTATTTCTTATTGGTTTTATTTCTCCTAAGGTACATATTTATGATGGAAAGTGGGATCCTATAGAGCACCTTTGATCATCCCATGTGCCTTGTTTTGACTATGCTTCTCATGATATCTTACTCACCAATATTTTCCCTAGGATTCTTTAGGAATTTTCCTTGTAATGATTCTATGATTTACTAGCACATTCTATTTGATTTTTTACCACTTTGAAAAATCATTTTCTTGCACAATTATCTATAAACATTGTGGAAAAGTTTCATATGATCAAATGTCTAAATTCACCAAGGGTCTAATGAACAAATTAGTGACTATGTTTTAAGTTATAAAACTATGCTTACTAAAATGAATAATACCTTAGTTTATAGTGAACTACAAGATATCTTCACAAAAATATTTCTTTCTCCCTTGCAATACTCTATTATATTCATCAATTTCTCCTCATTTGACCATATGTTTCATACCCTGAAAGAACGTGAGGAAAGGTTTCTACATATGAATGATATTAAGTATGATTTTACCTCCTCTTCTACATCTACTATTGAATTCCCAACCAAATCTGCATTCAAAGGCTAATTTATTGATAAGATAGATAATACTAAGGAAACTATTAATTACATGTCCCAACCTACTAAGCTACAATTACAAAATGCATGAAGGTAATTTACATGTCTACCCTATGCTCTAAAAATTATGATAAAGAAATTACTTGAGTACAACCTTGTTTCTCTCCCTCCATTGCTTGAGGTTGATGTAAGCAAGCCACATAATAATATTTGTGATCATAAAGCTTATTGTGACTATTATAGATGTATTGGCCAACTCACTAATCATTTCATTGAGCTCCAACATGTTATAGAAGATATTATTGATGTCAGGATAATCAAATCGAATGAGCCCACTGAATCCTTTATGTTGGGGTTAGCACACCAGTTGTACAGACAATATATCATATCTAAGCATACATGTAAATAAAATCGGATATTCTACCAGAAGAAATATACAAAACAAGAGACATAAATCAACACCAGATTTAATGTGGTTCACCCAGTTTGGGCTATGTCCACCAAGAAACAATCCAATCTATTATCCAAAGCTTTTTCAAGATATACAATGAAGATTTACAATCTTCCACACCTCTCAGATGTTTAGTACTTTATTTCCTTCAAGTTTTTTCTTCTTCACCAAGAATTCTCTCTCACATAATTATCTTGTAATTATGATTCACACACTTACTTCTAAACCCTAGCTTTTATGCTTATATATATAGTCATTTATAGACTTAGGGCACTTAGCCATGCAATTACAATTAATAAATCTATTTTAATGCTAAAAATAGATATAATTCCCGAGAGTTAATTAAAAATTCATTGCACAGGTAACTGATGCCGGTTCTACCTAACCATCTCCGGTTCCTACTTGCCCTTGACTGATGTCGGTCTGACCTTAACCGATGTCGGTTACTGTGTTTTCCAGCAAGTTCCAATTGCATGCTAAAATGAAGTAATTAAGCTTCACAACTCAACAATCTCCCACTTGGAGTTTAATTACTGCACCATACCTATACAACGTCATTCTTGGATCCTTGGATTTGTTTCTTCTTCTTCAATTCTCCAACTCGAATACCAACAAAAGTGGAGTGTAGCTCCAACTTCTCCTTTGCTAATGGCTTCATTAGCATATCCGCACGATTCTTACTCATATGAATATTTTCCAAATTCAATTGTCCATCCTCCAATACCTTCCATATGAAGTGATACCTCAACTGAATGTGTTTCGTTCTCGAGTGAAACACTGAGTTCTTTGCCAAATGAATTATACTCTGACTATCACTAAACAGTTTACAATCACTTTGCTCCTTTCCCAACTCTTCCATGAACCTACTCATCCATATCATCTCCTTGTAAGCCTCTGTAGTTGAAAAATACTCTACCTCTATAGTAGAAAAATCCACAACCTTCTGCAATCTCGAAATATAGCTAACTGTCATTCCACCTATTGTGAAAATATATCCAATAGTGCTCCTCCTACCATCAAGATCTCGAGCCATATCAAAATCAACATAGCCACGTAATTAAATATCTGAACCTCCATAGCATAACTGCATGCTAGATGTCCTTTTCAAATACCTGAGTATCCATTAGACTACTTTCCAATGCTCTTTACCTGGATTAGCCATATATCTACTCACAACTCCCACTACATGTGCAATTTCTGGTCTGGTACAAACCATAGCGTACATGAGACTTCCAACTGCTGAAGCATATTGCACTCATGTCATGTATTTGACCTCTTGGTGTGATGAAGGACACTGATATTTACTCAATTTGAAGTTTCTAGCCATATATGTGCTAATAGGTTTTGCATTCTGCATGTTGAACCAATCTAACACCTTGTAGATATAATCCTTCTGAGACAAAAACAATTTCTTGTTTTTCCTATCTCTATGTATTTGCATGCCAAGGATTATTTTTGCATCTCCTAAATCCTTCATAGAAAATGTGTGAGCTAGCTTTCCTTTAAGCTCTTTAATGTCCTGCATACTAGATCCTGTAATAAACATATCATCCACATATAGTAACAAAATAATATAGCTCCCATTTTCAAGCTTCTTTAAATAAACACAATGGTCAAATTCACATCTCAAGTAATCATGCTCATGCTTAAAAATATCAAACCTCATGTACCATTTCCTTGGAGCTTGTTTGATCCCATATAGGCTCTTTTCAACCTGCACACTAGTTTCTCCTTACCCTTGACTTCATACCCAAGTGGGTGCTGTATATAAATTTCTTCATCCAAATCACCATGAAGGAAAGTTATCTTCACATCTAGTTGCTCTAAATACAAATATTCTACTGCAACTAAACTCAATATAGTATGAATAGAAGTCATCCTAACAATAGGAGAAAATATTTCACCAAAGTCAATACCTACTTTCTGTGCAAATCCTTTTACTACAAGTCTTGCCTTGTACCTTTTCTATCCACCCTCTTCTTCCTTAATCCTGTAAACCCACTTGTTCTGTAATTTCCTCTTACTTGCTGGCAACTTAACCAAATCCCAAGTTTGGTTCTATTCCAAGGAGTCCATCTCCTCATCCATGTCATGCTCTCACTGAACACGAGTCTTATCCTGCATTGCTTCTTCAAAGCTCTCTGTTTCACCACTATTAGTCAACAATAAATAAAATAGAGAAGGTGTAAATCTTTCTAGAAGTTTACTTTCCCTTTGTGACCTTCTCACAGGAGTTTGGGTTATCGGAGGCTCAATCTAGGCCTCTTGGACATTACTATCAACCTTTGACAATGATCGACGCCGGTCTCCTCTAACCGATGTCAGTTCTGCTAACTGATACCAGTTCTAAGCCTCTGTAACTATCGGTGGTTCATCTGACCGATGTTGGTTAGGGACTAACCGACCCCGATTAATGTGTATTTCTGTACGTGTTTCTTTAAAACCTAAGAGTTCATTTTCATCAATAAAATTCTCAATTTTCTCATCCTTGGGTACCAAAATTTGATCCTTGTACATTCTCTTTTCATTCCATTCAACATCACGACTCCTAATAATTTTAGAATTCTCTAAATCCCAAAAACAGAAACTGAAATCACTAGATCCAAACCAATGAAAGTGAACCTCTTAGATTTTGCATCCAACTTTTTTCTATTTTCAGGTTATCAACATGCACAAAAGCTTCTAAACCAAAAAATTTAAGAAAATAAAGATCTACCTCTTTTCGGTCCAAGATTCCTCTGGTATTCCTCCATCTATTGAACTTTAAAGGCCACAGTTAATCAAATAAACCGTTTTATAACTACTTCTGCCCAAAATTACAAGGGCAATCCAGAATGTATCCTCATATTTCTAGCACATTCCATGATTGTCCTGTTCATTCTTTTTGCAACACCATTCTCCTACGGTGTTCTTGGAACCATTCTTTCTCTAGGTATCCCATTCACTGAACAATAATCATTGAAATCCTTATTACAGTATTCACCACCATTGTCAGATCTAAGGCACTTTAACTTAGAATTTGATTCATTCTCAACAAGGGATTTCCATCTCTTAAAATTCTTAAAAACATCATATTTACGTTTAATATAATAAACCCATACCTTTCTTGTAGAATCATTAATGAAAGTAACATAATATGGGGATCCTCCATGAGAAGCTACCTGAGATGGTCCCCACACATCTGAGTGTACAATCTTCAATTTATGCCCCTTCTTAGTTGCCCCAACTTTGATAAATCTCACTCTCTTTTACTATCCAAAGATACAATGCTCATAGAAATCAAGATATAAATCTTTCAAATATGATAACTTACCCTTAGCCTTTAATATCTGCATTCCTTTTTGACTCATATGACCCAACCAATTATGCCACATGCATGCATCTGAATCTGAAGTAGATAATGCAGAAAAGGAATCAATAATACAAGTAGATAAATATAACGTTCCTACCTTCTTACCTCTTACCACAACAAAAGTACCCTTGGTGAATTTCCAAGAGTCTCCTGTAAAAGTAACCATGCAACCATATTCACCTAGTTACCCTGCAGAAATAAGATTCCTCCTGAGGCTTGGCACATGCCTCACATCTTTCAATACCCATGTATTTTCATTCTACAATTTTAGATGAACTTTCCCTTTACCAGTAATACTGCAAGGTTCATCATCACCCAAATAAACATGCCCAAAATTTCCCTGGACATAATTTCTAAAATAAATCTTATTAGGGGTTACATGGAAAGAAGCTCCTGAATCTAAAACCCATGATTCAATTCTACTATCCAAAGAAATAATAAGAGCATCTTGCATTACCTCTGATGAAGCAAGATTCACCTCTTTACCTTTGTCTGGTTGTTGATTCTCTTTATCCTTTGACCAACAATCTTTCTTTGCATGTCCTTTCTTTCCACATTTCCAACAAGTAATTCCCTTACTTCTGGATTTGGATCTACTTTTCCTTGATTTTGATTTCCCATGGCTCTTACTCTTGGATCTCTCCTTCTTCCTGCCCCTGATTTCTACATTCAAATCATTTCCAGATGATGTTTCCTTTGTACTCTTCCTGCGAATTTCTTTATTCAAGATTATACTAACCACATCATCAAACTTCAAAATATTATTAGCAGATGTTGTATTACTAATAGCCATTACCAAGTTGTCCCAACTATCAGGCAAATAACATAAGAATAAAAGTTCTTTTATTTCATCATCAAATGGTATAGCAACCAATTTTAACTGATTTACAATAGATCAGATATCATTCAAATGACTAGAGGCAGATTCACCTTCATGCATCTTAGAACTAAATAGTTTCTTCATCAAATAAAATTTATTTGAAGCACTAGGTTTTTCATATAAATTAGCAAGAAATTTCATTAAGTCTACCATAGAAGCCACTTCTGTAATATTGGAAGCCACGGATGCTGCCAAGCTCAATCTTATAGATCCCAAATCCTTTCTATCAAGAATCTTCCATTCTTCATCAGTCATCTGTGTAGGTCTAGAATTCTCATCCAACGGTAAGTATAAATCTCTTTGATACAGATAATCCTCAATCTACATCTTCCATAATTGATAATTTCGGTCGTCAAATTTCTCTACCTTGTATTTATTATCTTCTGCCATTGTTGTAGCTCCCACTCAATCAGAAAACCCTCTGTGAGTAAATTTTTCAACACACAAAACCCTCAAACAAAGCTCTGATACTAGTTGTTGGGGTTAGCACACTAGTTTTACAGACAATATATCAGATCTAAGCATACATGCAAATAAAAGTAGATATTCTACCAGAAGAAATATACAAAACAAGAGACATAAATCAACACCAGATTTAATGTGGTTCACCCAGTGTGGGCTACATCCACCAAGAAACAAGCCAATCTATTATCCAAATCTTTGACAAGATATACAATGAAGATTTACAATCTTCCACACCTCTCAGAATGTTCAGTACTTTCTTTCTCATCAATATTTTTCTTCTTCAAAAAGAATTCTCTCTCACATAATTATTTTGTAATTACCCTTGATTCTAAATAGCTTATGCTTATATAGTCGTTTAGACTTAGGGAACTTAGCCATGCAATCACAATCAATAGATCTATTTTAATGCTAAAAATAGATATAATTCAGGAGAGTTAATTAAAAATTTATCGCACAGGTAACCGATGTTGGTTCTGCCTAACCGACGTCAGTTCCTACTTGCCCTTGACTGATGTCGGTCTTCCCTAACTTATTCCAATCTGAAATTTACTGTGTTTTCCAGCAAGTTCCAATTGCATGCTAAAATGACGTAATTAAGCTTCACAACTCAACACTTTAAACCTATTATTGATGTTGCAAATATAAACATCTTAAATTACCCATTTCCTTGTCATGAATCTTGCAAATATACTTTTGGAGGGCATAATACCTATCATGTGGTATTCACATCTTCCTTCTTATCATCACCCACTAGATGTAATGATTGGAAATATTGTCCTTATGCCACTTTCTACACTATTTATTACTTTTAAAGACTCTAATTTGGATTATACTCTTATTTCAAATACTTTATACATTCCTGTAATTATCAATCATGTTCTTATCCATACTAGTTTGTTCAATCCATATAAAAATAAAAATCTATTTACTTTCAAGCTCACTGTTGACTTCCTTGGTTATTATAAGAAACACATTACACAATCATATTATCTTTATGGACATATTATTCTACCCATCATTGTTTGTTCGGTAACTACTCAAGTCCCATCCCTAGTTTCTTCCACTCTTAGCTTCAGGTGACATGCATTTAGTTCTACCTTGGTTAATACACTCTTAGGGTTGTCCCTTCTATTTTACACCAATATGTTAAGTTCATTCACATCCAACTTGTCACAATTCGAGGTATTCCTTATGAGACTCCTCTTCCCATGTTATCTCATCATGCTTATATAATTTCCTCCATTTAGGTCTCTTGTTAGGAATTTTGTTAACACATGTTATATCTAGCAACTATATCCCTCTTAATTCTGTTGATAGGATCTCTAGAACACATGCATGCCTATATCTAGTCTCCGGCTCTAACCATCCTAAGTCTTCTAATAATTATCTACACACACATTTTACAATTACTAGTGGCTCTCACCCTCCCATGATTCCTCATAAGTCTTCTACTACACATCTCATCTCTCGTGGCTCTCGCTCTTTGAGCCCTCCTAAAACATATAATCCTTCACACACTATCTCTCAAGGATATATTCCACCTTTCTCTCCTCCCAATATTTCCATAGAACATGATATTGCTATGACACCATTTATATATGATGATTATTCATTGGCACAATTGAGGCCCATGCCTATAGCTTCTCCCACCTCAGTTTTTCCTCCTCATGAGGTCCTCACTGGGTATATCTTGTTCTACCCCTCTCTCTGTACATAGTTATATATCAATAATACAACACAATTTATATATTTGTGAAAAATATTAAACCAAGACATGTACAAATAATTCATTGTTAGCATTTTACATTACATATGTTATTATTCATTAGTTTGATTAATGTCATATAATTTTAACTCTTTATCGACATGTGTTCAGGATGTATATTGAGCTTGATGTAGGAAACATATAGATTGTTACATGTAATAGGATCTACTATGGTTCCTTACATTCTTATCTTGGGGGGCATCCTTCCACACTATACAAATGTTATTATTTCATTATAGTTCATTTCTACTTCCTCATTATGCTTGATTACATATATTGTGTATATGTTATTTTTTGAACTAACAAGACTAACAAATTTGTCTTGTGCAACATTGACATATCTTGCTTCATGTGCTCTCTTACTGCTTATTTCTTTTATCACTATTTGAAATTACTATTTAATACATGTTTATTAGTTGTCTTATGTTACTACTTGTTTTCTTCATTGTATGTGGCCTAAGTATCTTGCTTGTCTTGTGACACCGTGGGTGTCCCATGTTTATGGCTCTATGTACCTTTCTTATGTGACATTTCTTCTCTTATATGTATTTTAAGTACCTTGATTGTCTTGTGACACCATGTGTCCCATGTTTGTGGATTTTATGCCTTGATGTGAATTTTAATTTACATGTTCTTTTTTTGTTTTCTCACTTGATCATTATCTTTGTCTCTATTCTAGTTCTATTACATTTTTTTTTATTGTTGTTGTTCATGTTTTATCACTATTATTGTTTATCTTGTTGATATGGTTGTTTGTCTCTTTGTGTACTATATGGTTTCCACTATGTACAACCCCCTTTTAATAGGTATATGTTCTCAAAGGTGGCCACCTCTTTAACATTATACACTCTCCTACAAATTCTTAGACATATACCAAGTGCATGGGCACATATCTATTATTTTGAGCCATGTGCTCAAATGGTTTTTCACATGCACCTCAAAAGAGGGGAATTCATCAGGGTATATTATACACTTATAGGAAGAATCACAAGTTTAGAACACATGGTTTTCACATAGTAAAAAAGTACTCAAAACAACTTCAAATATCAAATTTGGCAGAAAACACACATGGTCAAAACTCGTATAAAAGGTTCAAGACTATGGATGGTCCTGACCATACCATACATTTTTTCCCTAAGGGTAAAAACACTAGATTTTTCTATAGTTTTAGATTCCTCAACATAAATACAAGTTTTTGACACAATCTCAGACTCAGTTGACATAATTTAGATTATTTTACTAGGGGCATGAAATATTTTACTCCTCTTTAATACTCAGTTTTGGTTGCAAAATATAATATGTTTTGGGGGCATGGTCTCCTTCTCTTTGATATTTCAGCATATTACACTCTTACTCAACAATACAACACATGAGAAGAGTATGGGGGCACTCATTCTCTTTATACCTTATGTCTATATACTTAGAACATTGGCCTAGATCCATCTGCATGGTGTGGTCTGTGGGGTTATGGAAAGTTATCAAAGGTAGTAAATAAGTTCTTTCATAAGATAATATTTCCTCTCCTCACTTATTAAAGGGGAAGATATCAATCAGTTACTAAATGGCTTTATTGATACATCATATTGTATTCTTCCTTCATGGGGTGCATTGTACCTCTCTCTTCTCCTCTCTCTGTGGTTTGTGGGTTACATCCATTGACATTGTTGGGTTTATGTACCTCAATACTCTAGTTTCTCCTTTGTACACAATTGGGAATTGATCACCCCCAATCTTTCAAAAAGTTTACTAAAACAAAAATCAAATTCTCAACAAATATCTAACTATAAGTAAGGAATGGAATCTCTTTCCCTTCACAAAAACAAATAAGTGTACTCTTTCCATGTTTTACATCTCTTTATTTCACTTTATGCAAGTTCAAATTCTATAGTTACCATTGAGTTATATTTCAATTTCTACTATAGAAATTGAATACACTCTGTTTTATAGATCTCATCATGGAACATTACAACACCAACACATCTAGACAACAAAAAATTTGAATTGAAGACAAAGTGTGTCTACACACTCAGGTATCTTTTCCTTTAAGCATGTAATTTTCATTTCATACTTAAATGGGGGAAATGTAGACACTCAAATTTGAAAATTTAACCTTTTGAAACTACTTATTACAATTGTGTTTCTTGGCTAAGACAAACACCCACATCCTATCCCCACTTAGTGCATATTTCTATCTCTTTCCTAAATTTCTCATTTTACATACACTTATGTGTCAACAAATATGAATATTAATACATAAGATCAATTCTTAAACTCTTATTTCCAAGATGTAACTTTTAGATTTTACTTAGCTCCTCTATGTCCAAAACCATACATATTTGGTCAATCAGTTGTACAATCTGGTCCTAGCCGACCTATACAATCCTGCACCAACACATTTTCTAACTCTGATTTTGATGCAATATCATATTTGGGTATTTTCATCTTCCTAGGTCATCCTTATCATGATAATTTACCTTTGAAACCCTATATAAGAAAGTTAACATAAACTCTTTTACTAACCTAGAAATCACATGGAATTCATTAACACACTTACTTGCAAAAAGTACTCAAGGCTCCCTAAATCCTCCCATAAAGTTGATGCACATCCATTAGGGAAGCCACTACTATATTTATGAAGACACTCAACCACTGTCAAGGATGTCTATCTTCCTCAAATCCAAGCACACCAAGTCCCCATTTCCAAGTCTTAGCAAGAGCACAATTCTATCAAGAACAATCAAAGGGGTTCAAGTTACCAACTTGTTACATTCATATAGATATTACATGTTAGGTGGAAAGAATTACATGTGGTTTGAGCCTCTTTGGAGTAGTTTTAACATAGGTGGTACATGGGGTTCACCAAAACCCAAATACTAACCTTCTTGTAAGGTCTTATGCCTATGTTTAGGGTTTTGGAGTGATTCATCTGATTATAGATGATATCAAGATTGTGGATAACTAGGGTTTGATAACTAAAGTACATTTTCAAGTCATTGAAGGACCCAAAATGTTACAAAACCCTATTTCAAAAGAGTCAAAGTTATTGTATAGAATGGGTAAGAATCAGATTATACATCTTGAATAAACTGCATATGGTCATACACCATGGTATTTTCTTGTTACAATTACTAGGTTTGAGATATTCTCCAGGATCTACACTCCTAAGATTCTTCCATCTTTTAGGTACCTATATATCTATATAAAGTGATGTATAGCTTTTCTCTTCTTGTATATTTGAGCTTGCATTCATGTAATGAAAGAACCAATACATTTTTATAATGTTGTACAATTAATGTTGGAAATTAATTAATCAGAATAGCTCCTAGTTTTCTAACCTTAGATTCCTTTTTATTGTTGTATATTCAATTAAAATCTTATAATCTTAAAAAGAGTGCAAAAATTTATAAGTTACATGGATATAACCACAATATCCCTCTTAAGAGTTCCTAGGGTCGATTTTATTCCAAATTTTCAATGATTAAAACACATAACGAGTTCAACACCAACATTATCACAATGTATTAATTTCATATAGCTTGCACAATTCACTAAATCATTCATTTTTTACTTCCAAGAGAAATGAATACACAAGGATTCCTATTTATCTTAGATAGAGGGAAAATATGAGGTAAGGAGAATCTAGGTGGCAAGATCTCATTTCCCTATAGGTCAACATCACATTAGGTCATAAATACTTCTAGGGACCACAAGAAAGGATTGAAGTACAACAACCCATAATAAGAAGGATATAAACAAACATGTTAAAGGTTAACATTCACACGAGTCCCAATCCTTTCAAGTTCTCATACAACAAGAAGATAATTTCAAGATATAAATTTCTAATGGATCCTAAAATAATTTGTTACTCACCAAGAAACACTTTTATCCATAGAGGCGTGATCAAGTTGCTCGCAAGATCTCAGTAAGTAAAATGTATAAAGTATAATAAGTCCAACTTATGAAAGGTTCACAAGGAACAATGTGCATGAGTAAGGATTCGATGTTCTAAGCTCGAAAAGGGGTCATATATTCATCAACCAATTCATTGAAGGTTACCCAAATGGTAGATTATTCTAATCACTTACTACTCAAAATACATTAGATAGATAATTCACTATGAGGATAGTCTTATCCAAGTTCCATTTTAAATGACAAACAACATCATTTCGCAAGATTATGAGAATTATTTCATTTAGGTTAAATCATTTTCGGTTTATTTAATGAAGGTTAATATAATGACAAGTTTGGGGAACATTCAGTTTCAAACTTTTCATTGGTGTGTTTTAGTCTATTTATTTCTTTATTTATTTCCTCATAAGACTACAAGTACACAATGAAAACTAGATCCAATAATAAATAAGATTTATTTTGGTAAAACATACATTAATACATGGATAATGATTTAAAATTTCCATAAATGATATTATCAATTTCAATCATTTTCAACTTGATACACTAAAATATTTAACTAACCAAATATGAAAATACATCAATTCCGAATAGCAACGCAATTTCCTTTTCAAATGAATTATATAATTTAAAGAGAATTATTTGCAACTCAATCTTTAACTACACTAATCACTTGCATTTTCACTGTGTCTCATGCCACGTGGATCAACAAGGGGTTAACACAAAGCTAGCATGGATTCAATTTCTCCAATATAAAAATATTATGATATTGCATTCACAGTTTAGAGAGAGATAACAAGATCATAATTTTTCACAACATTTCATAATAAAACTACTTTTCCAACTTTGGGAGAAAAAGAGAGTAGCATTCATTTTCTTGACATAAGAAACCAATTAGTTTACATAACCAAGCACAAAATTAGAGGAGAGAAAAATCATTTTTTCATAGTATAATCACATTACAGGGTTAGAGAGAAATAAGGGGATTTACATTTTCTTCACACAACTTTCAATTTCATTGTAACTAAGAAGGTTCACAAGAGAAGCATAACATTTTTCACGTGATCAAAATTTCCATTTACCATTTGGTTAAATGTTTTAATATAGGTTATTTATAACTACTAAACATGTTTCCAAACATTTGTTTAATCATGTCGTCTAAGGGTTTCTCAAAAAATCAAAATTTGGTCAACATTTTGTAGTCACACTATCATTCAAACTAGCCCAAGAAGATACAAAATGACCTTAGAAAAGGAACTCAAAACCACCTGAAAATGGAATACATTACTTATTACCTATTCTCTACTATAGTGAGAATGTAATGAAATTGAAATAATTAAAAATTAATAATCAACGCTCATTTTAGAGGCACCTTTCTAGAGCTACTTGATGCAATTTTACAATTTACGCTTGATCACTTTAGGACAAAGTGGCTCCAAATAAAGTGCTTCAAAATGAAATATTATGAAACCAAAAATGGAGTAATAAAGAGGTTTCAAACCTCTTTATCAATGAAGTAATAAAGAGGTTTGAAACCTGATTTCTTAGTTTCTTTGCATTAAAAATAGGATGATTCCAAAACAGTTTTGTAACATCGAGTTGTCACCTCACTCTTCAAGGTGGTTTGGAAATCCACACCAATTGAATTTCAAAAAAAATAATTAGCATCCAGGTATGTGTTCATATCATAAAACTAAAAAATAAAGCAGTCGTAAGAATTTTGTACATGCCGTTTCTAGAACAATTTTATAGCCTTTTAAAAGGTGTTTTTAATTCGAAACATTATTTTTATGAGTTTTTTCACTCTACGAGTTCCAAGGTTGAAATGAAATTTTTCAAGAGATCATGTTTCATTTTTAAGGGTTCGCAAGGTGCTTTATAGATTGTTTTCAGAATCACCGGGTAAAGTGTTTCAAGTGCTACATGGGCAAGAGATCGTTATGTGGTTAACTATAGGTAGGTTAAATTTTAGCATTCATTCCATTGACACAAAATATTGATCTCATAGAAATTTATTCCTTTAAATGAGAAATTTTTGTTTGAATATTCCCGCGACAGCTACTAGAAGTACTTTGAGATAATATTCCATTGCTAGTATAGTGCAAAATAAATCATGTCACTGTCAAGGGAAAATTTTTTAATAAGTTCATGAGGATTGTGTATGCCTCCACATTTGAAATAATGTCAAAATAGGCCTTGAAAATATGGATCTCGATGGAGATATCCATTTTTTTATGTTAATGGACACACAACTCTCATAAATATATCATTTTGGTGTTAGTTGGAAGGTTGTAGTGACGTTTCCAACACTTGCGTATTGAAATAAAAGGACCTTAATAATATGTACGAGATGTTTCTGGATTAGAAAGGCCACTGGGATGGACTTAGGGAAGTACTTTTCATCATTATAATCTTGTGTGTGTCAAACATTAAGCTAAAGATATCTCTTGAACATGCGTGTGTAAAAAGTATATAGAAAAATATGTTATCTATCAAACTGTATGAAAAACAACATATGTAAAGTGAAAAACTAGCAAATCAAGTCATATGTAGGTTTTGATTTTGTATTTTGAAAATATTTGAATGTTTTTGTATTTATTTGATTATTTGAACGTTTTTGTATTTTAGCATATTTATGTAAAAAATAGGGCAAAACAAGAGCTACCCTATGATAGAGCTAATAGGGGGATGGGTGGACCCATCCAACAAAAGAGGCTCGAACCTTGAATATGCCATACGTGTAGTGGGATTAGGATGGACCAAAAGAAGCTGGGGTTGTATAACCTGTTTGGGAGCCATAGGATGTGTAATAGGAGATCTAGGAGGAGTCTTGCAAGGGATAGACCTACTAGAGGTAGCATGTGTAGGTGTGATAGGCTAAGCTGTGGAACCATCGCTTTTCTAGTAAAAAAATTAGGCAATGGGTTAGGCAATGGGTTATCATATGAGATACCCTTGAGTGTAACAACTTGCTTATTAAAAATAAATTTGACGCATTGGTGCAAAATAGAAGGGATAGCCTTGATAGCACAAAGCCAAGGGCAACCTAGACACATGTCACATGATCCAAGGGTATATGTGACTAAAAAAGGAATAGCCATAGTAGTAGAGACCACCATAAGAGGTATAACAATATGCCCTAGAGAGGTCTTAGTATCATATGTCACGTGTTTCTTAATATAGCCAAGAGAAGCAAGCAATTTGAATGTGCACATATTGCGTCTAGCACCACTATCAATCAAGATGCTATGAATATATCTTAATAAAACAAAACCTCAAACATAAAGTGTATTAGAGACAATATCATGAGCAATATCATAATCATCAAATGTAATAACATGCCTAGGAGGCGGCATTAGGAGTGATAATACTGATAAGAGAATCTAGTGGGTGATCATATAAAGGAGGAGGTTGAGCTTGATAAGTATGGTGCACTTTAGATTAGATTCAATAGTATTGTGATTTAAGCGGGTCATTGAAAAATATTAATATTAGGTTATCATTAGAGGCTTATATTTCTCATGAGGTGAGTAAAATTCAATAATATTTTCATCAATAAGGTCTTGGATGACATGATGAAGCTTGATACATTGATTAGTAGAATGGTCAACACATCTATAATAATCACAATAGGCATTAGAGTCAAAATATTTACCATGAGGCTTGCTTGTATCAACCTCTAAGTACAGAGGGAGAGATACAAGCTTACACTCTAGAAACTTTTGAAGGACCACTTGGGGTGAAGAAGGAAATTGTGTAAATTACCTGCAAGGAGAAACTTGTAACTGAAACTTTGTAGGTTGAGATACAAATTGACGGTAACTTTAACATCAATTTTGTTATCATTAGATTTTGTTTTAAATTAGATTTTCCTTGAAATTTAGTATTGGATGTATTAGGAATGATTTTAGAAACATACTTGAGCTTGTTCATTGTAAGGAGCTTAGCCTCCCATTCTTTTAATGTGTGACATAATTGATCAAATGACTGAAATTTATCAAAGATAACTGATTCTTGTAAAGGAGCAAGAAGGCTTTTTCGAGTGAATAAATCTTGAAGCTCACCGTCGATTAGAATATAATTTCCATTTTAGTAAGCATAGTATTGTAGCACAAAACATATCACTGATGGGCTCGTTGGAGCCTTGTCACATCTTAGACATTTGAGCATATGATACCTTGTCCCCAATATTGATTGAAAATTGCGCAAGGAATTGATTAGCCAAAGGGGTAAAATGCCTGCAAAGTGAATAGGAAGGTCAAAGAACCATTATTACACATATTCCTTGAGGATTATAGGAAAGAATATTAGTAAGTAGTACATCATTGTAAGCATAATCTAAGCATGTGGCATGAAAATCACGAAGGTGTTTTTCAATATATTTTTTTCCATCATAGCTAGGAAGATTAGGAGACACAAAACTAACAGGAAAAAGATAAGAATCCACTTCTGATAAAAGTGGGTTGTGAAGTAATTGAGTAAATTCTATGACATTAGAATAGGTGGAGAGGCACCTTGCTGCAATTGTAATATTTGATCTTGAAAATTGTGCACAAGATTCTCAAGAGCCTATTTCTTAGAAGGGGAATGTGAAGTCCCATGAGTATACACAATAGATGTAGGAATAGTAGTAGACATAGGAATAAACATTGTAACACTATAAAGGGGATATCAGTTTCCTCTGCAGATATAGGCACAATGGATTGAGTAATAGTAGATGTATCTATAATGGAAGATGTAATGGTGGACTCAAGGCTCTTATATGCATTTATACACTTTTGTTCATCTCGAGCAATGTATAGAAGGGTATCAATGTGTTGAGGATTGATGTTGAAAAAGTGCAAAATTGTTTGTTCATCATCCTCAATAACAATGCAGGTATTAATATCAAAGTCATCATGAGAACCTTCCGCTTGAGAAGGCTCAATAAAGCAATTAGAGATAGTATTAGCGAAGATAAAAATTGGAGTATGTGTATGCATAAATATTATGAATCATAGTAGAATAAGCCTCATGTGTCATCATAACTCATATTGAGAAAAGTCATTAGGCACATCAATAATATCCCATACACATGCCGATACTGGAAAGTGACATAGATGTGGGTCTCATCGGTATATGAATAAGAGAAAGGGCACTGCAAGTAAGCCATGAAAACACAAAGGATAACAAATCTTAAAACAAGAAAAAAATCATGCACCAAGGTAGAAAGAAAGATCCTAGGGTAACTAGGGTTTGAGAAAGGAAAATATGGGTTTGATCAAGGGTCATGTTAACCAAAACATAAATAAATAACCCTAAATAAATATTTTTGGTTATTATTTATTTAAATGAGTAAGGGTAGTACATGTTGTATACTATGATTAATTAATAAACATTATCACATAAACTAGAAAATATCTCCCAAAGAAATTTTCAATATGTAATGATAAATATGATTGATCAAAACATAAT
Source organism: Taxus chinensis (assembly GCA_019776745.2). Taxonomy (NCBI): domain Eukaryota; kingdom Viridiplantae; phylum Streptophyta; class Pinopsida; order Cupressales; family Taxaceae; genus Taxus; species Taxus chinensis. The sequence goes on along the minus strand of JAHRHJ020003119.1, from coordinate 649,427 downwards.
AAAAAGTGTGTTAAAAGCACAATGGACTAAGAGGGGGGGCTGAATCAGTCCTACAAAACTTTTACTTCATTGTTATTACATACATTCATCATTCAAACCAATCATTCAACATCCATAAACCATGTGAGATTATTAAGAGTGTATCAACAATTTACAAGTGCATGAAACAAGAGAGAGAACATAAAACACCATATATAAGTGGAAAACTCTCAAGGGGAATAAAACCCACTAAAACCTCTACTAATAATACTCATAAAAAAGGACTTGAAATAATATTACACATCAAGAAAGATTTATTTAGTGAGGCGCCAACCCCACAAAGAGCGTTAACCCCTAGTTTAGTAGGACACCAATCCTATAAGGAGGCTATAACCCACTAAGATGACCAAGCACCAACTCAACCACCTGAAATGAATTATCATTGAAGATATTTTTCTACAACAACTAATTTTGATCACAAATTCAGCGCCGTACACATCAAAACCTTCTCAAACTGTCCTCTCTCCTTACTCTCTCAAATTTGGTCCTTCTCTTTGTTGATTAGATCTAATGAAATTTCCCACCTACTCTTCAATATTTCTCAAGCATTCATACATCTTCTCATCTTTGTCCTTAACCCCTCTACACTCTACCTTCACCTCTCTCTAGCTTGCTTATATCCTCCTTCTCTCACACTAGTAACAAATGAGCACACATAACTAGCACTTTTATGCTTGACATACCTTCATAAGTCATCTTTATGTCAACTAATACCATTATAGTTCAGTCATTATCAAACATAAAACACATACCATAACTACATCATATAAAACACTTTAAGAGACCCAAGTAGGTCGGAAAGGGCTCAATGGATCAACACCAACAAGCTCATACTTCTCCTTTAGGCTTAAAAACAAGGTTTTCTTGCTCCAACAAATGCACAAGATACTTCCAAGGACATAGTACCAGCTTTTTCAAGGCTAAAAATAATTCACAAAACTCAAGGAATCACCTCTCAACATCACCAACTTGAGCACAATAAATTTTACATCATATCTATCCAACACCATGAAGCACACCAAGAAACAAGCAATACCAACAAGTTCTTCAAACACCCAGAAATCAATCCTAGAGAACAAGAAACTTCGCTTATAAAAACTCTTCATCATGGCTCATGAAGTATACCATTAGAAAAAATATTTTAGGTCTACTATCTGGAAAAACTCACACCATCCTCCAAATCATTGCCTAAGGATCTTAAACATCTCAATCTTTTAAACAAGTCAAAACTGCCACTATGAACTCAAGAACTTAGTCTTGAGGAAAACATGATCAAATACCTCCAAGGAAACTTCCAAGAACTGAAACCACTTGGAAATACTTCATCAGGTAACCTGACACAATATCTTCAAGCCATCACATGCCATATGTCACATGGAGAAAACCTAGAAATTATACTGGTTTCATGACACCTTGAGAAACCTAAGAGGACTAATTAGGCCATTAGGGATTAACCAAGAAAACACATGTCTGAATCATTTCAAGATCTCTAAAAAATCATGTTATATAATACCAATCTACCCATGCCCAAATAACTCATCTACAACATGTAAAACAACTCATTTCAACCCAAACCACAAGACTAGGTTTTAGCCCTTCACGGTCAAAAGCGGTAAGGTGACTTGGAGGAACTATAAAAAAAAACTCTCCATTGATGCTACCTGAAAATTTCCATGGCTATCTATCACACCTCCCAAGGATTCTGGATAATAATTCACTTTTCATCATGAATCTTCCATCTTAGCTTGTAAAACTGTAAATCTCCACAAAACTAGGGTTTTTCTCCTACTTCCTAAAACAACTGGAATATGAGACAACCACAAAAATGAAACCTAGAGAATTATCTACAACCTTGATGCATCAGTTTTTCTTTCCAAGACCATTTGGGGACCACATCATTAAAATCTTTCATATCACTCTAGAAAGATGGTTTAACTAGTGTTTCAAACCACCTTATCTTATTAATGATTGTTCATAAAAATATGACGATCAAATCAATCCATTATTTTTGCAAACCTCTTTTAGCTTAATGGAAAACCATCCCTGAAATACAAAAGGTCCCATGCATAACTGACACATTTGGGTGAGCAAAAAAACTTCACATATTGAGTTGGTTTTACCTTCTCTAGAACTCGGTTTTGCCAAAACTCAATTTTCTTTCTTTTCCTTGACCTCCTTTACCTAAAATTTTACCTGAAACATCATAATAACCTACTCTAACTATATCAAGTCACATCATTTCTCAAATGTATCTACAACTCTCCAACCACTAAGACTTACCTACGCCAACTTTCCTTGTTCTCAATAAACTTACTTCAATGGACCTTGAAACATCATCAAACCTCTAAATACAGACCTTAAACTCCTTCAACACATCATACTATCCATGATAGACATCATGAGAACCTTTGACCATCTTTAGAGATCATAAAAAACACCTAACACCATGACAAGACTACAATATTGGACACTACCAATCAACCTTCATTTTTTATCTTGATTTACACCTCATGGAGACACTTATGACACTTGGACTCCCTTTTCCATAAATGACCTTTGACATTAATGAAAACACCATAGACATAATTTCTAACAATATCAACCTTTGTCATTGATGGAAACCACCTTCAAAAATATTGATGGAAACCACAAGACCACACACTTACAAGACTCTCTTTTTCAATTTTGTAAGCCTAATCCCCCCTTTGACATCTATGAAAAAGGAACTATGACAATAATGCAAAACTGAATTGCTTGTTCACAAGCTCCCCATTGGATTGTACTTTCTTTCAGCAGCAATAAGATATCCATGGTCCTAATATAATCATGCAAAATAGCTCTCCTTGAATTGATACATCATACTTTGGATCTAACCTTGCTATACATCACCTTCTAGACCTATGCTATTGAAAAATCATGCCATGAATACAAGTTCTGCCTCCAAACTCTAGAATACAGTCATTTTAGACCATGAGCCATAAAGCACTCCTTCATACCAAAATTGCCCAATTTCTCTTTGCAATAGGATCAAAAAATGCATGTGAAACTCCTTAGTGTTCCTCCTAAAAACATACCATCATTATCTAACTGATAAAACAGATATAGGGTCACATACCTTGATAAAAAGTCATGGAAATGGGTCATGTAAAATGTCACAGTCTTAAAGCACCATTTCAGATTTCTCTAACTCTTTTTCAGTCTTTACTTGAAAACACAACTCACTTGACCATATGACTTGCTCCCTTTTCATACTTGTAACCAACCAATAATTTTTCCAAACATTATCTTTTTGATGTCTTAGATGCCTCTAGTGTCTTTTTCAAGTCAAGGGCCTGATTCTTCCTATGACTGATCATACTTCTAAGAATCTTCAAAATGTCTTTAATCCTAATGGACTCCCCATGTCTTATCTCTTATTTCTATACCTTATTTCTCATTCTTCTTGAACTCCTCTATTACAGAACAATGTCACACTCTTATGAACACCATATTCTTGTTAGAAAACTTGGAGAACCTTTTAAATAATCACTTTATCATCAATCCACTACACACTTTAAAGAATCAATACATACCCAGATTTGATCATATTTTATCAGAATAAGGACATACCAACTTTGTACTTGCCTACCAAACCATTTTGATACAACAAAATAGAGAATTTGAGTTTTTCTTAAAGTCATAAACACTTTGTTTTCTCATAATCCTTTATTTTTCCTTGTAGATTCCTCAAATATATTTCTTTGAACACACTTAGATACTACAATCCTCTACTTATACAAACAACAAAACATACCTTGAATCTTCAAGAAACATATCAAATTTATGTAATCTAAAAAATTTGTACCTTCATACCCTTAATACTTTGATAAGGATCCTTCACTCTTCATGTCATGTCATAGCCGCAGAGCACCTTTATCTTCTTGGAGTAACTTCATCCTTCTTCACAGAAATCTCTCAACCTCAAGATCCGCTTAGCCAAATGATACTACCTAGATTTGTCCTTCTTACCCTGCTAGTGCTATTAATCTTAAAATTTATGTAGATAAATCATGCATGCACATACTCATGATATGAATAAAGAACTTAAGAACACATCTTCTCCCTCTGGAATTAATCATCATTATATAGTACTTAACACTTACAAACTTCACCTTGTAACCCTTGACTAAACCCCCCCTGGGTTTGTGCATACTCAAATCTATATACATGATGCCTTTGATGGATCAAAACACTCAAGAGCTCTTTCAAGTAGTTATACACCTCAAATGACAACATTTTGAACATTTCATGATCAACAAACTAAATTTACCAGAACTTTAATCACATGACTCTAAATGGTCATATGAGGCATTTCAAGGTAGTAGTGGAGTTAGGAATTTTGAATTGTTCCTCTTTTGTGTTTTCCCTCCAAAAGGGATATTTGAAAATTCAAATGTATGTAATTAGGACATATGGACTTGTAAAGGTGTTTTGAGTGTGCTAGAAGTTTATTAAGGTTTTATGAGTGTCTCATTAAGTTCTAGGTTGTGTGTTGAGTGTTTTTATGTTTGTGCATCATTAGGATGCTTGGAATAATGTATAAGGGCAGTTATAAGCCTCATAGAGGGAAGTTGAAGAGTCACTAGAGAGACCAATCATAATGTGAATCTTAGGAGGTTAGTTACATCGGGGGTAGTTGGTGCATACATGGAAATTCAAATTTAGGAAGGGGTTAGTCAATTTTTTTGGGGCATTCCTCGTGGAGAGGAAGAGGAGAATAATGGAGGAGCAAGTTTTTGTATGAAGATTTTAGTAAAATATATACATATCTCTTGTTGTGTGTATATTCTTCCGTTTCAAGTGTATTTTCTGAGTTGGTATCAAGACTACGGTATTTTTCCTTTCAATTCATGAAGAATAAAACTATGGAATGGCTAATGAGATTGGTATGTGTTTGTTTCAAATTGGTATGAGGAATTCAACACCCTATTTTGATAGACTGTGATTGTGTGTAACCTGTCCCAAACTCAATTAGCATAAATTTCTCATTTTAAATAAAATAACTTGAAATTTTTACCACAAGAATTATGAGAACCTTTTACAGATGGGTTTTTGAACCATTTTATCTTGATTATTAGTATTTTTGAGTTATAGCACATTTTCCTAGTTGGATTGAGGTTGCACACAATATGTTTGACAAAATGTTTGTCTAGTAAAATGAATGTATCTCTCACGTTTTGAAGATTTAGCCTATAAAATTTGGAAGGTAAAACTTTGGGATTATTTTTCAAGTGGGGTTTTAAGGTTTTTTTGATTTGAAATCCTTAAAAGGATATATTCATGACATAAATTTCTGATGTTTGGTGAGAACCATGGTGTGAAATAACTCATATTTGCAAGTTTAAGCCATTCTAGTGTTGTGTATATGATCCTCAATTTTATAGAGAGGGGGTGATATTGTTATATGAAACCTCCTTTACTATTTGAATATATGCATGTTAATATTCTCTCTGCATCATTTAGTATAAGATCCTGGTACTGCGTTTTGAATGAGATTTGATTGTTGATTACTAACAAGGCATTGTGAAGTTGCTTGTGAATATGGAAGTGATAGGAAAAGGAAAATATGGACAGAGAAGAACTAGTGGTAGAGTTGGTGAATTTGATAGGAAAGAAGGAAAGAGAAAGAAGAGAGAGAGAGAGAGAGGTCTAGAAGAAGAGAGAGGAGAAAAGAAGACAAGAGGAATGGATGGAGAGAGAGTTGAAAGCATTGAGAGAAGATGTCAAGAAACTAGAAGAGATGTTGATGAAAGAAAGCTATGGATTTGAGTTTGTGATGAAAAGATGGGTTGAATGGTCTATGGTTCAAATTTTCAAGAGGAATCAAAGGCAACAGTTGAAGGAGATCATCAAGGAAGAAGAAAGGAAGCTAAAGAAAATGAGCAAGCATGCAATAAAAACAAACAAAGAGATAGTCAAAGAAGTGTATGAAAGCATTCAGAAGATGGATGAAGAAAATGAAGATGCAGCAACAACATATCAGTTTGTGAATGAGGTATGTGAGTCATTTCAAGTGCAAAATGACAATTTTTACTGTAAATATTCAAAAGGATGAAAAGGATAAGTTTGATAGTCTTTTGAATATTGAAGAAAAGCCAAAAAGAGGAAGTTTGTGAGCAAGTGCAAGCTCACTATGGATTAGTTCAAGAATGAGAATGTAACAACTAGTAAGTGTGATGAGAAGAACATGTGAAGCTCTCACAAGTATGTAGAGCTGGTTAAGTGGAGAAGATGAGTTAGAAAACAAGGAAAATGCTAGAGAAACAAGGACAAGTGAAGTATGCAATGAAGGTGAGAGTGTGGTAGAGATTCAAGAGAAAGAAAGAAGTCAAGAACATGATGAGTTGCAGCAAAATAAAGTGCTCTCAGTAGAGGAAGGACAAAAAATGAGTGAAAACGTCAAGATGGTGAATAGGGAAGACAAGAAAGGGACTAGTAGTCCTTTATTTTTGTAAACTAAGGTGGATTTTAGCTTTGTTTGTGCAGGTGAAAAGCATGACATGGATGAGGAGAAGAAAGTGAATGATGAAGAAGAAGAAGAAGAAAGATGAAGGAGAAGAGAGAATCAAGAAAGAAGGTGACAAGGAAAGAAAACAAGGGAGCAAGAAAGCAAAGATAGAGAAAAAACAAGTCAAAGAACACAAATATGGACTCCAGAACAACAAAAGAAGAAGAAATTCAAATAGGCAAAGAAATTGGAAAAGAAAAATAAAATGGATCTTAATTTTCTCCCCCTTGGGAGTATGATGCAGGAGCATCCATGAAGAGACCTTTAATTACACAATTCATGCTTCTTGGGATCGTTGTAAGCTTTGAGAGAGATGTAGGGGTTCTGAATGGTCATATGAAGCATTTCAAGTTAGTAGAGGGATAATTGAAAATTCAAATGTATGGTTATGTGCATATTCTGCCTTTTCAATTGTGTTTTCTGAGTTGGTATCAAGACTAAGGAATTTTTCCTTTCAATGCATGAAGAATAAAACTATGGAATGGATGATGAGACTAGTATGTGTTTGCTTCAAATTAGTATGAGGAATTCAAAACCCCGTTTTGATAGATTGTGACTGTGTTTGAAACCTGTCTCAAACCAGTTGTCATAATTTTCTCATTTTAAATAAAAATCACTTGAAATTTTGACCAAAATAATATGAGAAAATTTTACATATGGGTTTTGAACCATTTTTCTTGATTATCAGTATTGTTTGATTTATGGCACATTTTCCTAGTTGGATTGAGGTTGCACAGAATATGTATAACATAATGTTTTTCTAGTAAAATGAATGTATCCCTCACGTTTTAAAGACTTATCCTATGAAATTTGGAAGGTAAATTTTTGGGATGATTTTTAAAATGGGTTTTGAAGGGATTAGTGATTTGAAAGCCATAAAATGAGATATTTATGACATAAAATTCTAAGTTTGGTGAGAACCCATAGTTTTAAATAATTCATATTTAAAATTTTAAGTCATTCTAGTGTTGTTTATATGATCCTCAGTTGCAGAGAGAGGTTGATGTTGTTATATGAAACCTCCTTTACTAGTTTATTGTAAAGATTTTTATATTCTCTCTACATCAATAGACCAATATAGACTCTGAATAGAACCAATTTGACCTAAACACCATGAAAAACTTCTAGATTAGGAAATTACACAACAACATAACAAGCATATCTTTGTCTTGACTCAAAACATATTGACTTATACTTCAATGGTATTTATCAGAGATTTACCAAAGCATCAAGATACCTTTAACAAACTTCAAATGCACTCACACACCTTTTGTAGACTTACCACTATTTCAACCTTGGAAAAAACTTATCATACACAAACACAAACACACACACACACACACACACACACACACACACACACACACACACACACACACACACACACACACACACACACAGATGGAAACATATAATTCTTGTCAATAATAAAACAACCAACCTTGACTATCATAGACTTCTAACCTTTTCACCTTAAATTTCATCCAGCTTTTTCTCATGCCAAAAACATGATGGATCATAAATTTATTACCCTTTAAGGACCACATGAATCATTGACACTTCTAAACATGAATTGACTGAGAACAAATCAAACATACCTCAACACTATACAATCCTTACTTCAAGGATTCAACACCAAAAGAATACCTCAGGGAATAGTAGATGACTTTCGAAGAAATCATCAACATACCTGATTTGACAACATTTTTGGAACTTCACACAACAAACTCAAGATGAAACAGAACCTCTCCTTAGTACACATATTAATTCTCATAAGGTAAGAATGTCTTTAAGAAGCATGATGAATACACCAAAACTATCTTAGGACACTAAAAACACCCAGAAATCATGATATTCCTATATGCATTGCTATTAGTCTTCATAACCCTTTTCCTTTTCACTGGCACACAAGACTTGTGATCCACCTTGTCTCTATTTTCCTCCTTTGAGTTTATACCTTCTTGGTTTGATGACTGATCAGATTTGACTATCTTGACTTCCTCCTTCTTTGCCTTTATTTTTTGACTTATCCTTGACTTCCTTTTACCTATCTCTTTTGTTGAAAACTTGATAAACACATATGATTCTATTCAAACTAAAACTCATTATCAACTAGAGCTAGTAAACCACTTTTTCTTGTATCAATATTAGGCTTGGATGTTTTGACTTCCTTCTTCTTGTCCACAATTTTTGACATCTTGTTTGAACTTGATCCTTCTTTGACAAAATTTATACGTTTAGATTTCATGTTTTACACCACTTCCTTTGAATCATCCTTCTTAGCTTGATCTCCATGATTATATTCCTTGGGTATCTTGATTGATTCAAGATTTTATTTTACTTAATTTTCATGGTTACTCGTATTGATTACTTTGACTATCTCTATAGAATCAAACTTCTTAATTGCCTTTGGTTCATCCTCCTTTGCTAGACCTTCATGATCAGATGTCTTGGTTGTCTTAACAGATTCAAACCTCATTTCATGTTTTGTCTCATTCTTTACTTCACTCATTGGATTAGATCTTTTAGTATACATATCTTTGGCTTTTCTATCCTTTTGTACATCCTTATTTTGTCTAGATTATCTATCAAGACAAAACCTTGTTATGTGACCAAAATTATGACAATTATAACACACGACATTATTCTTTCCTTTTGACTGGTATGAGTTGGAATTCTAGCTAAAATCCATGGCCTTATGATGATATTAAGTACAATCATAGTAATAGCCCTTGAATAATCTTTCATAACCCCATGGGTGTTCATTCCTTGAAAATAGTCATTCACATTCCTTCACCCTGTGACCAAATACATTATATGCATAACAATAGCCATTGAAAAGATTCTCATACCTTGATGCATTAGGTTGTTTGATGGACCTTGCGTTCATGTTCTTCATGAGATCTTGTTTGCATCTTAAACCAACAACTTCCTTGCTTGGAACAGCCCCTTCTAGAATTCTTTCTAGCTTGTTAAATTCCTTCTTTAACTCATCCTTCAAGGAATTCATTTCATATTCAAGCTCCTTGATGATTGACTCTTACTTAAGATTATTCATTCTTTGAAGTGTTAACTCATCTTGTAGGTCAACTATAGCCTCACCATTGTTATTATCATCATACACACAATTGCTACCAGCTTCATAGGGATTCTCATGACCTTTACCCATCTTGTGCTTCATAGAATATCCTCTAAGTGATTAAACTTGCTTCAAAAGGACCTAGCTCTTATACCAATTATTAGAAGCACAATGGACTGAGAAGGGGTGAATCAGTCCTACAAAACTTTTAATTCATTTTTCGTTACATACATTCATCATATAAACCATGAATTCAACATCCATAAACCTAGGGTTCATTATAAGACCCCCCTCTAAAAAATTATTAAAGAATGGTTGGTGAATCTATGAAACGGACTTTCGAAATGATGACGAATCTCCAAAAAATTGATTCATGACAAAGGTGATTTACTAGGGAATTTTTTCAGATGGTTTCACATAATTGAATGGGTGTTGGATGAATGTATGTTTGTCCCTATATGAAATTCTTGTTGGTCGGTCATCCAACCTACATTGGACAATAATTTAACTTGTGCATTGGATGGAATCAATTAGTCATCCATTCAACCTTATTGGGTTGTCATCTAGCATATGTTGGATGCATCCCTATTGGTTGGTCATCTAACTTGCATTGGGCAATCATCTAACTTACATTGGGTGATCGTCTAACCTGCACATTAGATGAAATCCATTGGTCATTCATCTAACCTTATTGGTCTATCATCCAACCTGTGTTAGACACATCCTTTTTCATCGAATGTCAAACCTGCATTGGACGGACGTCACATATGCATTAGATGGAATCCATTGGTCATCCATCCAACCTGTGTTGGACAACTATCCTAGTAACTTTGAATGGAATTCCATCCCATGTATGTTGTGTTGTTAAGACATTCATCTCTTCATAAATAGATAATCATCTCCCCTAGAAATAGATATATAAAATGTGGCTTTCGAGGGCACTACCCCCGAACCCCCATCAGGACGCACAACCCCCAAACCTCGTAAGGGGGGTACCCCCCTAATGCAATCCCCTAGGCTTTGTATTATATCTCTGTGAAAATATGCACATTTTGATTAGAAATGTTGGCGAAATACATACATAAGTTCATTTTTAACTATAAATAGTAGGCGAAAAGGGCAGCAACTGACTACTAAAAATTCACCATTTCCAATTTCCAAAATCTCTAATATTTCTGAGTTTATGAAAATTCACCACTAAAATTTTCCATGTGTAAACCATGTGAGCTTATTAAGTGTGTATCAACAATTTGTAAGTGCATGAAACAAGAAAGAGAACACAAAACACCATATATAAGTGGGAACCCCTCAAGGGGAAGAAAAAACATTGAAACCTCTACTGATATTACACATAAAAAATGACTTGCAAGAATATTACACATCAAGCAATATTTGTTTAGTGAGGCACTAACTTGACAAGGAACACCAACCCCTAGTTTAATAGGACACCAATCCTATAAAGAGGAAACAACCCCCTAAGATGAAAAAACACCAACTCAGCCACATAAAAAGGATGATCACTAGAGATATATTGCTACAACAACTGATGGTGATCACAAATTCAGCTCCATACACATAAAAACCTACCCTCTCTCCTTACTCGCTCAAATATGGTCCTCTTTGATGATGAGCTCTAATGACCTTCCACACCTGCTCTTCAATATTTCTCATCCCTTCATAACTCTTCTCATCTTTGTCCTTAACCCCTCTACACTCTTTATTCACCTCATATAGCTCATTCATATTCTCCTTCTCTCAACTAGTACAAATGAGCACACATAATACACTTTTTTACTTGACATACCCCATAAGTGACCACGGGTTGGCTAAGACCCTTAAGTTTGGTCATATAAAACAATAAAAAACATCTATCTCATAATATAAAACACTTCAAGAGACCTAAGTAGGTCTTCAATGTCTCAAACAACACCAACAAGCTCATACTTCTCCTTTAGGCCTAAAACAAGGTCTTCTAACTCCAATGAATGTACAAGGACTTCCAAGGACATATACCAAAGTTTTCAATTATCCGAAGACTTAAACCAACTCAATGAAAACCTCTCATCATCACCAAAAATCACAATAATGTCTTCATCATCTACTAATACCATGAAGCACACCAAGAAGCAAACAATACCAATAAGGTCTTCAAGCACCCAGAAATCAATCCCAAAAAACAAACAACTTCACCTATCAAAAATATTCATCATGGATCATGAATTATACCATTGGAAAGGTATCATTCTGATATCTAGAAGAACTCACTTCATCCTCCAAATTAGGTCTAAAGGATCTCAAACATCTCAATCTCTGAAATAGGTTAAAACTGCCACTATGAACTCAAGAACCGATCTTGAGGAAAACATGCTCAAATACCTCCAAAAAACTTCTAAGTAATGAAATCACTTGGAAAAAATCATTATGGACCTGAAACACCTGATCAAGCCACTCATAACCCCAAGTCACATTGATAAAACCAACCAAGCATACTTGTTCCATGACACCTTCTTGAGAGATCCTAATAGGGATGATTAGGACATTATGGACTTAAGCCAAGAATACATCTTGTATTGATTACTTCAAGAGGATCTTAAAAACATCATATGAGATCATACTACATGCTATCCAAGCTTTAATAACTGACCTATAACCTAAGCAAAACAAATCAAGACTCAACCTCAAACCACCATAGACTAGGTTTGAGCCCTTACTAGACTAAAAGCGGTAAGGTAACTTTTGAGGAATCTGTAACTCAAAATTATCTTCATTGAAGCTATCTAAAAATTTCCATGGATATCTTAGAACAGATCCTAAGCTATCCCGGGACAATTTAATTTTCACTTCATGAAAGTTCCATCTCAGTCCTGAAACTGCAAATCTTCACAAAACCAGGGGTTTTCTCTTACTTCTTGAAATAGCTGGAACATGAGACCACCACCAAAATGAACCTAGGAGAATCCTCTACAACCTTGATGCATCAATTTTACTTTCCCAAACCATTTGGAGACCACATCATGCAAATATTCCATATCACTCTAGAAGGAGGGTTTAATTAGGGTTTCAAACTGCCTTATCTTGTTAACGATTCTTCATACAGATATGAAGATCAAATCAATCCATTATTTTTACAAAAAAATATTATCTCAATATAAAATAATCCCTGAAAACCAAAAGGTCCCATGCAGAACCCACACATGTGGGTGAGAAAAATAACTTCACCTATTAAGCCAGTTTTACTATCTTTAGAACTCATTTTTGCCAAAAATAAATTTTCTAAACAAATCCTTAAGTCAATGTCTTGACCTGAAGGATCAAAAAAAATTGATACTAACTATTCTAGAGAAACATCCTTGACGAGGTGGAAAATGCATATGTAACTCTCCAACCACTATAGACTAACATGTACCAACTTCTCTATGAGAATCAAGAAACTTGTTTCTATGAATCCTTAAAACATTAAGTTCAATCCTCTTGAATAGGAATCCTGAAACTCCTTCAAAACATCATATTAAACGATGAGAGAGAGAGATGAGAGAGAGTTTGACCTTAATTTGAAGCTCGCCAAAGGATATCCTAGCACCATGACAAGACTACAAGATTAGACACTACCAATTATCTTTCATGATTGACCTTGATTTACATCTCATGGAGACACTTATGACACTTGGACTCCCTTTTCCATCAATGAAAAAACCATAGACACAATGGCCAAAAAAGTATATTTAACTTATTATATAAGTAGAGAGGTGGATAGACAAATTTTAGGTATAATTGCATACCTGGGAGTGCACAATGACTGGGTAGATTGGAAAATACTTAATTTTCTTCATTTCTAAATTTTGATTGTGTAAAGTTTGGTCATAGTTCGCACAACATAAAACACCTTAAAATTCATTATATTTCATATGAATAGGATATATATATATATATATATATATATATATATATATATATATATATATATATATATATATATATATATATATATATATATATATAAGATCATTCTCGTTATAACAAACTAAAACTCAACCCCTAAAAACACTCTTTCATCTCTAATTGTGTGAGTTGTTATAACAACACACCAAAATAATATAAAATAAGTATATTATATCTCTCACTCAATCACATGTTCAAAATAATAATTCCTAACATTCCCCACCCCCTAGTGTGAACATGAGCAAGGTGCGCTGAAAATAGAATCATATGCCACCACATACTTTTAGGTCTACATATTGTTGTTTGGATCTTGTTACACATGATCACCTACATACAAGAATTTATCCTGATTTCACTTCCATTTGAATGTATCACTGACCAATCATCTTCTAATGAAGTAAGTCAATTAGAGGATCTTTGCATTCATAGAATCATTGCAGTCAGGTGCCCTCCTATACAACTATTTTTAGTTCCCTACCTTCCACATCATATCATAACACATCAAGGAAAAGAGTCTGGAAATGTTCCACTCATGTGAAAAGGAAAAACTTTATGTATCTTGGACTTACACATAATGCAACTAAGAACTAAAATTGGACCACTAACCATAGATATGTGGCCCTGTTATCACTGGCTAAAAATAGGTCGTTGATTAACCTTCAAAATTAACAAATAAAAAAACATATTCTAGTATCAAACTGTTCCATATCCAAAAAATCAAATTCCCTCTGAAGCTCATGTCGAATCTGGGTGAACATATGCGTAATTTTTGGGGGCTTATCTCCCCTAACAGAATGTGCTGCCATGTATTTTATTGGATGTCAGGTCTGAGACCGAAAATGCTTCTATAAGGAAAATTTTTTACAACTTTTTCATGACACTGACACTATTGAATATAAAATTTCAACTTGGGGCAGACACCAGAACGAGACAACATCAAGTTTTCCATGTGGCTAGTAGATACATGACACTTGTCTATAATGGACTACACGACACAATATGACACCAGGTGATCACTCCTAACATTGGAAATACCTTGAGTGAAGAATACACCATAGGAAAATGATAAAAGGGACTAATTTTTGGTTCCACACAGATAGAAAAAACCATAGTCACAATTTCCTTGATGACAACATAAAAGGGAAGAATTGCACCCCCACTGACATGTTGAGATTTTCAACCATGGGAAAATGTGTAGAGAGCCAAATGGTAACCACTTACTGGCCGAATAATTACTAAAACGGGGGGGTGTCAATTAAACCTACCTCCAGTCCATCCACTAAGGACGGGAGGGGGTGCACAATAATTTTTATGTGGCATATGGTCTGGGGGACCAAGTTAATGAATTTCAGTAATGCTAGCACTATCCTTGGTGGCATAGCCAAAATCAAGCTTTAAGCTCAACGTTGATCACCAATATTGAGAGTGCTTGGCAATCACACAAACAATATATAGAATGGACTACCTGATGTGGTCACACTTGAACGATCTTGAGATATGAGCATGAATTTTAGAGGCTTCTGCAAGACACTGATTCTTATCTTGAATGACCAGAGACCACCACAGAGATTGATGATTGATGGAAAGACCATTAATGAATCCATTGCAGCCATGAATTAATGCATTCCTATGCTTTCCAGATACTTTTGAGCACGAAAGTGCTAACAAATTCGATAGGAACAAGAGGAATGAGAATGATGACAATTTGTGCAAAAATATTCCAGGTGGGGCGGCCATAAGGAGATCCCTCCTTAATGTCATGGCACAGATGCACTTTCCACACTTCACGACCCTCAATGCATCAAACTATCCATTGCACATAGAGAGTATGCCCTTGTCATTGAATGCCAATAAGACCCAACCCCCCATGGTAGTTAAATGGTAGATAATTCAACAGATTTCACCAAGAGACTCAATGAGTAATTCTTTTCTAGATGGAAGAAGCATTAGTCCAGAATGAGAAGGCTTTGAGGAAATTTTCCAATTTCATTCAATAGAATCTTTGGAAGGCACCCAACATGAGGAGTAGTACAACGTGGGTGTTAAATGCGATATGACTTTGGAAGAATCTAGACATTGGAATTTCCAACTATCCAATGATCTAAATGGTTTTCAAAGGCTGATCTAGTATGGACATAATTTTCTATGGCCACCTGTTGAATCACATACTACTTCCTGTTAGAGTTCACACAACATAAAACAGCATAAGGGAATACCAAGGATATTTGAACATCGCATCAGTTACCTATATAGAAGTCTATCCACCTCATAATGAACTAACAACCAAGTGGGCACATGGAGGAAGGACTCTTACAAATGTAACATTACGTGAGTTGTCATAACAACTGACCATGGACAGAACCATAAAGCTAATTATAGAAAATATCTGAGGCAATGCACGTGTTTACATTGCAGACTAATTGGTAACAGTCTTAGAAACTCAATGAGGGTAACGAAGGAGTACATCCTGTGAAGTGACCATTAAGTAGCTTAAGAATTATTCACAGAAGGTAGCGGAATTCCCCTGAAGAGCCCTTGGGATTTGGCTTGAGCCAGAAGATACCCAAAGCCTTCGGCAATGAGCACATAATGTGTGTTGGAACATAATGATTAAGTGGTCTGGCCAACCCTTAATTAATATGGGTCCATCACTATTATATAGGTTAAATATTTAATAATATGAAATACTTTTCTATTTCTATTATTAAATATTCTATACCTAGGTAATTTACATTAGGTTAAGTATTTAATATCATGTGAATAATTATATGTTCTATATTTATTAAATATTACTCAACCTAGGTATATGTGTCAACCATTTTATGTTGAAAAGGTGGGTTGGGAGACATACTTGATCACCTTATATAAAAAGGACTTTAGGTCCTCATTTGATATATTCGGGAAATATATCAAAGGTGTGCAAATCAATTGATTTGGTTTTACCCTTGGTAAATAGTATTTTAAGGAGGAGGTGATCTTACTGGATGTAAAATAAGTTCTCTGAAGTAAAAGGTTATTTTCAAAGTGGTTTTTACCCTATTGGGATTTTCCACTATAAATATTGTGTCACTTGTGTTATTTATTTCTTGTAAGTATTTATTTATTTACTTATGTTATGATGTAATGTTTATTTAAATATTTATTGTAACATTATATAATATGTAAGTTGATTAAATCTGTATTTATTAGAATCCTCAAATTCTAACAATAACCCTATGTGCCACACATATGTGAAACCTCCTATATGTTAAAAAGGGTTAGTGTTTGGGTTATAACACCCCTGCACCACCTACATTAACACTACTCCAAAGAGGCGTAAAAAACATATTTTTTCACCTAGCATGTTAAATCTATATGGACGTAGCTACTTTGGTAACTTGATAGATTGAAAATCAAAGACAATGGCATGACACAATTGATCTTGATTTGGCTTGATTTGGGAGGTTTGTAGAATGATCAGTGTGGCTCTTAACCTAGTTTGGATGGATTCAAACCTGTGTATGGGTTGCTCCTAGGTTTTGCTACTACTTTGAATGTTTTTTCGAAAACTTAGAGTGATTTAGGAATTTTTTTGCAATGAGTTCCCTTGAGAGTTATAAATGAGTGCCAAGGGGGGTAAATAAGTGATTTGAAATTGCTTTTATATGTGTTCATATGTTTAATTTTGCATTAAGGGTGAATTATGAGATATGAACCAACCCGTGAAAAGATATAAATTGAAAAGTGACCATTGTATGGTGGGAGATAATATCGTTTGGTCTGGAACCGAACCATCCCAAACCATGGGAAGGTTTGGTCCCACCTACTCTATATAGTTCTAGATAGACGATTCAATGGATTGTAAGACCTTTTGGGATTGGTACCTGTAAAGATTATATTATTTTAGATTTATTTTATTGGATATATGAGTGATTGAGAAGTATGCATAGATAATAAATTCACATAAAGGAGATATGGATAGGTCACTTGGGCTTGTAATGTCTGCACAAGTCATGTTTAAGGTGCATGACCAAAATTGTCATTTCCAAATTTGGTTGTCTACATGAGTTTCACTAAATAGTATCTCTTTTATTTGATTTATCACAATGAGATTATTATTCTCCTATATTCTTAATTTCTAACTTATACAATTCTCTAACAATAAGGATGGATGATGATATCTATCTCTAAGCACAATTTTGTGAATGAATAGCATTGGAAGAAAATGATTGCCACCCCAATATCTTTAAGGAGATGAAAATCAAAAATAGATTGCATAACAAATCATGTATATTAATGGTAAAGTATTCAATGTTGGGAGCTATGTACTAATATATGATTCCCTCTATAAGAAGAATCTAGGGAAATTATAGGTTTAATTTCTTAGACCGTTTATAATTCAGCAGATCCTGAAGAACAACATTATCAAGCTTACCTATTTAGAAGGTACTAAGGTGTTACAGTATGTGAAGGAAGTAAACTTAGAATATTCTTCCATCCTTAATGTTTTTTATTGCATCACACATCAATGAGGTCTTGATGAAAATCACTTAGGGTAGAAGTACAATATGTCTAATCAAATTTTTAGTTTAAATACTAGTGGTGGTGGAGATTATAATTTCCATATAGATCTTATGTTATAAATAGGAATAATGATGATTTGAGGAGCATGTTGGAAGCTAGAACACAGAGAGGGGGTGAATTATTGTATAACTTAAAAAATTATTTCACTTATCACTTAGCATTCATCAATCACTTCATTCAACTTAATCATATAAAACAACTTAATATGAATCATCAAAACATTACAACATCCATACATGAAAATGAAACAAAGAACATATTAACAATAGTTTTGAGTAGGAAACCCTCATGTGGAAGAAAACACATTGAAAAGAATATTTATTATTGTAATTATTAACCCATAAGGAGCACTAACCCCTAGATTTAGTGAGACACCGACCCCACAAAGAGCACCAACCCCTAATATAGTGAGGCACCAATCCCACAAGGAGCACCAACCCTACAAGGAGGAAAAAACCCCCTATATGACTCAACAACAACTAAATCCCTAATTTTTTTTACCACTAGAATGTTTTACAACAACTGATGATGACACTATGAACTCTCATTCCTTAAATCTTCTCCAAATATGCCCTCTAGCCTTAACTAACTCAAGCACTTCTCCACCAAGCTGATTAGGTATAATTACCTATCTCTCCAACAACATCACACCTTCTAGAACATCAAGACATGCTATATTACCTCTCTATATGGTCACAAATACCTCCATACATAACCCTCTTACTCGCACTTTTTCATCCTCTCTAAGGCTAACTCAAATGAGTCACACAACTTTCTTTTATACACGACTTATGATCCTAATACCTCTAGGTCAACCATCATATGGAAAAATAAATCATAAAATAATAATAACATTACAAAAACATCACTCAAAGGACCACTTAATTTGTAAATGACATTTAGAAGCATTTAATCCTCCATTAGGTCTCAAATAGGTCTTATACACCAAAACAACCCTCTAGCCAAAAAACAGATCTCTTAAGAAAAAAATAACTTCACAAAAACTCAATAGCCACTAAGACATGATATTTAAGACCACTAACAACCTCAATAAAAATTATACACCTCTACACCATCATCTCATAAAATGACACCACATTTAGGAGAAACCATCCTCACGAGCTCTATGACATACAAAACCAGTCCTCAAAGACGAGGCTCAAATCAACAACAAATCACTTCAACCATGTAAGTGTGACTAATGGATGGAAATATTATGATATCAGGGTCATCACAAGTGATCAAAAAAAACCAAAAATCTAATTGAAGCTCCACTAAAACACCTCTGCAACCAGTCACCTAAACCTGTCATAAACTTCCCCAAAACCAGTCTTCAAACATGAATCTCAAAAACCATCAAAACACACAATCATGAAACCAAAAGAGGTATACAATTGCATCATGACCTTAGGGTCATCACCATATTCTTTAAACACCATCTCTCAACTCATCCAGATAACATATGGAACATTTTAGTGCCAAAAATAGAGACTTTCGCCAAACAACAAGAAAACCACAAAACTCCTTTAAAATCTTTCAAAGGTCATCCAAATATGATCACAAAAATTGAGCCAGAGAACACAGAATGAATTTTAATAGTTGGTCCCAAATTACACCAAACCATATTCTTCAGACATACTCCAAAGTATTCGATTAGACTTCAGATAGACTTTGAAGCATTCAATTTAGAATCTGAAGAAAATACAACAAACTTTGAACAAACATCAAGACACTCAGGGAAGACTCTAAAGTATGTACTACATTAGTTAACCAACACTATTGATCCCATACCACTACAAACAAAAAATTTGAACAAACTCTGAAGCATTTTGATATACTTCCAAGCATTCTGTATGAGACACCAAAATAACAAACAACGTTATGTTCTAATTGACATGCATACTTCTACTCATGCTCTCCATGCTCAATCAGCTACTACATACCAAATAACTACCATGACATACCTTTCTCCTTCATGAATGCTGACTAGGCCACACAAAATAACATCTCAAGCATGCTTGCACCATCCATACTAACCTCCTCATGACTCTACCACTCTTGCACACCTACAAGAGATTTTAACACACCTGATCACATCATCACCACATCATCTTATCATTGCAACACTCCTATAATCCATCATACTCACTCAAGACACCTCAAAAAATAATTTCATCTCAACATGACATGTCAAAAATGAAGGACACACCTAATCAACCTTCATGATTATTGCTTCATATGACATCAATGATACTTCAGACATCAATAACATCATTACACTTTGATATCAATGAAAACACAATGTCAAGAATCTCCCCATTTTTCATTGATGGCAAAACAATTGATGGAAAACATAAATATCCCATTCTCCCCCTAAGGTACTCACATTCATTCTCCCTCTAAGCACTCACATGTCATCATCTCATTCTCCCCCTTTTGACATTAAAGAAAAAAATAATATACCTACAACACATTAGTCTTCTTCTCCTATTAACACATTAGGGATTACCACTTGGTTTGAAATATCAACCAAGCATAAGAAGGTCCATTTTGACCTTCTACTTCTCTATTTTGTCTCTTAACAACATAGCTCCCACTAAGCAAATGTATACCTTCCAACTCTTGACCATGCACTTCTCAACACATAACTGATACCAATGCACAACTATCAAGAAGAAGCAACAAACCGTTTTCATATCTTGAACCAACACCTTGAACCTCTGATTCTCAAAGCATAACTAGAATTTATTTTATATATATTGTACTTGATGATTAATTCCCATTGCTTGTGTGGGAAAATATGTATAGTTATTCCTTATAAATAAATGAAGTTATTTTCGTGTAATGAGCTATATGTACTTATTTTGTATTTTATTTAATTGAATGGATAATAATGAACTTCATACAAATCAATACCCTTAATCATGGGGAATAAATTCAATTCAATTGTACCTATTTACTTGATCCTCTCAGCATAAATAAGAACACTTAATTCAATGGTACTTTTATGTTGCTCCTCAAATATGTAAAATTGTTTGTTTGTTGTCCTAGCATGCATATCTCTTATGTAAGATGGCTTTCCCATCTTTTTAGGGCCCTGCAGTGGTCGTAAGTGGGTGATACATGATCTTGGAGAAGTTGATAGCTGGAAAGACATATTATGTGAGGGATAAGTCTTCTAGAAAGCCATACAAAGTTGTTAGTTTCCTATGTATTTTCCCAACCTACCATGAAACTTGTAAACTAAGAAACTTGTAAAAAAAATGGTACCCTCATCCGATGATTGACCAAAATTGGTCAACATCTTGGCGAATGTGCGGGTTTGGTTTCCTGCTAACCTGTAAGAACCCTTGAAAATGACTATTTCAGCCATTAATGCTAACTGAAAGACATGTACCATAGCCTGATTGTGCATACCCAAAGCTAGGAAGCAATGATAAATATTGAAAATCCTCCATGAAAAAAAATAACAACTACAACATTGTAACATGTGCACAAGGCACTTGGAGGAAGTAAACAACTCCTATAAGGCTCTCTAATTAAGTTGGCAGCCATTTATTGAAAGCAAAAACAATTACGTACTAACTAATCTCCACCTTGTTGGTCCTCCTGGGTCAAAAGGGAAATTTATGATTTCATCTCCATGAGGCTGCAAAAAAGGAAGAAAACTTCTCGTTAGACCCACAACCCATGCTTATGGGTTTCATAGGCACATTGCAATCTGACTTATCTTGGATAAACATATCTCCAATGAACACCCACTCAATTGGTATACAATTTGGATGTCTTGATACTTCATGACAACTTGGGAGGAATCATCCTTCTTGTCTTCACCTGCAAGTCATTCCAACTCATCTAAGAGCTACATATAATGCTCCAAGTCTTCATCACAGTCTTTAAGGGAAAAATTATGATTAAACACATCCTGAACCTGCTCCTTCCTTCTATTCCCTCAAGCTAATAATATCCTCAGATGAATTAAGAGGCCTATAAATAATTTGAATCTCATCAAGGAGCTGAAAATAGACCTCTCAATCTGAACTTGAATCTTCCACCCGCTCCAAGCTGATTTTTGGCTACAAGATCTTGCTTTCTCCTTAATTGGGATGTAAGTACCTTTGAACCATCGAACTACAATCTGATCTTGATTTCCCTTCATGAATTCAGCCTTTATTGTTGCCCAAGGTCTTCTTTAATCTCTTGATGACCTTATGCATGCACTATAGTTGTAACTTGTTGCATCGTTTTCTCCTCAAATGTAACTTCCCCAAATGAGCATGTGTCATCCCTTGGCTCTTGATCAAGGCCTATCATGCGAGCATGGACCTGATATTCCTCCTCAATGTAGCATGGAAGTTCTGATAATTCACAAAGCAATTGTTCTCTTTGGGTTTCCTATGAAAAATATGCAAGTTCTCCTCTAGGAGTGTCAATCTCAATCTCATCTTCACACACACTTGCATCCTCCTCTACTTGTTCTTCCTTAAACGCATGCATATCATCCATCTTCTACTCCAAATTTGTGATGACATGTTCATCTTCTTGAGTGTAAGGGAAAGAGTACAAGGTTGTTCCATCTCTGTTTTAACTTGAATAGTTTAGAAAACTTCAACATTACAGGGTAGAAGAGAAGCTCATAAATATTTAAAATTTGTACTTCTTAATCTATTCCACCACCTTTTGTTGGGCAGATGCACTAGAACCAAACAAAATCCTCACAACACAAGATAGGCATCATATCACCTAGTTGAGTAGACCACTTATTCCAAGGCTGAGAAATATGGGGTAACATCAGATATCAGAGGTAGAGTGGATGAAGGAAAAACTACTTTATGAAAAGGCAAAAAACTTAGGACCTTTAATGGTATAAGTATGTCAAATTTTGGATTTTCCCACTTAGGTGCCAAACAAGGTGAAATAGGTGGGCTAGATGGTTGAAAATATTGATTTTGAGGGGGATAAAGGGAAAATTGGGGCTTGGTATGGTGGTTGATGAAGCGGGTAAGTTTGGTAATCCTGGGGTAGGGGAGATATGGGTTATAATTAGACTAATAGGGATCATAATTGGCCCAAGAAGACTATTCAAAATATTGTTTCTCCTCGTATCAACCTATCTCATCTACTCTTGGAATTCTGCCATTATCTCCTTGATGTTAGGTGGTCTAGCATCAGATTTGGGAGGAGATTGAGCTTGAGTGGGTTGCCATGAAGGCTGAGCAGGGGTGGGTGGGTGGCATGGAAGAACTTCATTCTAATTAGAATAAGGTGGATATCCAATGATTATAATAAGAACATGAATGCTCATGATTACTATAATATCCATACATCTTTTCTATTCAAAAAATAAATAAATGAAACAAAATCCAACCTCTTAGATGCAGTTGCACCAGATTGTTGAATGGGTTGTTTGGACTAGACAAGTAACCAAATGTCTATAAAAATATGCCCCCAAAGGATAAATTACCAAACATGCCATCTTGGTGAAATTGTGACAATAATGAATTGTCCCAAAAAAAACTATTATCGGTCCAATATACACCTCTATGCTGGATGGGCTATCTTATTTTGAATTCGGATGGTACAATGGGATATCCTTCGAGTTATTGGCGCATTGGAATGAGGAGAACATCCAGAGAGGGATGGTTCCCTTGATGGATCACCTGAAAAGTATGTATTTTTGTTTTGAGTTGAAGGGTTAGGATGAAAGCACTACTAAAAATAATAACAGGTGATACACCAATTGTTTTGGGACTTAAGTTTGTACAAAACACACTTAATAGATGATAAGAGGTGATGGCTTCACTGCATTCAATAATTAACATATCTTGTAATCACTAATGTATTAAAAACACATGTATGTGATCTAAAAATATTCAAATCTCTTTAAAAAGGTGTTATGAGGCTATTAACATGCACAAGAATAAAGATATTGACTTAAAACACGCCTACAACCTGCTTTTACACACAACAAAAAGATTGAGAATGGAGGAAAAATTAGTCTTTATAATTTGGAAATATTAAGGTAAAAGTCACCTTGTATTATTATTCAAAAGGCTATTTTTTCCTTTCTTAAAATTTATTCTTTTCTTTTTGTGCATGCAAAAGGTGAAAGAGTTTTTTTCTTATCTGATATCAATTTTTTGTATCCATAAAAGTAAATGCATATGCCTGAAATCATATAATGTATGAGCAACGAGAAAACCCAGAGCTCTAACAGATATTTTCTTTTTTTATAGGTATTCCAACTTTGAAAGAGAAAAGAACGAGGATGATGTCGCTACAAGCTAAAGAGTTGAAATCAAAACCATGTCATTCCAGGAAATTATGGGTTTCCTCCTTTCTCCTGCATTTATAGTTTCATGCATATGAATTTCTTTTATATGTACTATACTTGATGAGTCATTCCCACGGCTTGTTTGGGAAAATATATATAGTTATTCCTTATGAATAAATGAAGTTACTTTCATGTAATCAGTTATATGTACTTATTTTTTATTTCTTTAATTGAATGAATAATAAATGAACTTTGTACAACTCAATACACTTAATAAATTCACTTAATCATGAGGAATAAATTCAATTCAATTGTACCTTTTCTCTTGATCCTCTTAGCATGAATAAGAACACTCAATTCAAGTATACTTTTATGTTGCTCCTCAAATATTCAAAACTATTTGTTTGTTGTCCCATCATGCATATGTCTAATGTAAGATGGATCTCGCATCTTTGTTAGGGTCCTGCAACGTTGGTAGGTGGTTGATGCATGATTTGAGTGAAGGTGACAGTTGAAAAGACATATTTTGTAAGGGATAAGTCTTCTGGAATAGCATACAAAGTTGCTGGGTGCTTTTGTATTTTCCCAACCTACCATGAAACTTGTAAAAAATAAATTGTACCCCCCTCCGATGATTGAACAAAATTGGTCAACATTACCCTCTCTTTTGCACTTAGGGTTTCAATTTACATTTGTATACTCATGGATGTTTCCATCCATGCTTATTTGGTAGAATCATCTTGATTGTATCAATAAGCTCAAGTCCTATTTAGCTAACACTTATATTCATCCTCACACATCACCTGAGTATGTATATCATAAGTTTACTTCCACTCTGTCTCTTAATGAAGATCACATTACTTTCACATCAGATGAGTTGCCTTCTCAAGCAATGTTAGAGCATGACCCCCCATATATTCAGGTTTGTATCAATAATGTTGGGGTTAAGTGTGCCTTAGTTGATAATGGCTCCAGCCTCAACATCTGTAATATTGATTTCCTCCATCAATTGGGTCTTTCTGAAGCTTCTTTGGCTCCTTCATCTGTATCTATTCATGGATTTGACAATATCCCCAAGTGTGTCTTGGGTACCATTGTCCTCCCTGTTACTATTGGTCCATGTACACTATCTATTCCATGCCACATAATGCCCAAAAACCTTAATTATAATATTCTTCTTGGGTGGTCTTGGATCCATGCCATGCATGTGGTCCCTTCCATTCTTCATAGGTGGCTTAAATTCCTTTATCAGGGAGTTGTCTATGATGTTCCAGCAGATCCATCACCTTTTGCATATTGTCATTCTATTGAGCCTTCTGATGACACTCCTAGCTCTTCTTCTTCTACTCACTATTTTTATAAATATGGCCTTAGATATAAATATTTTCTACTTTATGGTTTCTCTGGTAGTATCTTAGGCCGACAAGGACATGGAGTTGCTAAACCCTGTGCTCTACCCACTCAATATAACAATCTTGGCTTGGGATACCATCTTCCATCTATACCTTCTTCAGAAGCTTATACTACATTTGAATACTTCTTCACTTCCTCTAGTATACCCAAACCTCATCAGTGATTCTCCTGATACTACTTGGGCTAATTTAGACACTTTTTCTACTGATGACGCTCTTCTGGAATACATGGGAATTTATGATCACCTCCCTTCTTTTCATCATAAGAAGCACTCTCCATTACTTCTTAATACTGTCACCTACTTTGGAGAGTCTGGTACACTTATTGATAGTACAGATCCTCCTGATACTATTCCTACTGACCCATATATTGAGGATTGGTCAAATCTTCTCAATGAGGATACCATTCAATATAACCTTGACACTTCTGATAACCCACGAATGGTTTTGTTAGTTGCTTCTCTCACACCTGATGATCAAAAGGATACCAAAAAATTTAGTTATGAATTATCTGATATTTTTGCATGGGATTATAGTGATATGTCTGATATTGATCCATTTATTTCCATGCATAACATCATTCTTAACCCTAGTGCCAAACCCGTTCAACAGAAAATCCATAAAATTCACCCAAAATTTGCACTCCTAGTCAAAGAAGAAATCCAACAACTACTAGATGTTGGTTTTATTCATGTGTCATCGATTATCCGAAATGGGTATCTAACATTGTGTTTGTCATGAAACCGGATGGTCGGGTCCACTGTTGCACAGACTTCTATGATTTAAATAAGGCCTGTCCCAAGGATAGTTTCCCTTTACCCCACATCGATGCCATTGTCAATTCCATAGCCAGATATGATATTCTATCTTTCATGGATGGCTTCACTGGTTACAACCAAATCAAAATCAATCCAGTAGACCAAGAGAAAACTTCTTTACTACATCATGGGGAAGATTTTGTTACACTATCATGCCCTTTAGCCTTAAAAATGTCGGGGCCACTTATCAATGAGAAATGACACACATACTTCCATGATTATATTCACAAGATTATTGAAGATTATGTTGACGATGTACTCACTAAATCATGACACTGTTCCACACATGCCCAATATCTACACACACTCTTTGAATGATAACACAAGTATAAGGTACACTTGAATCCAAAAAAGTGCATTTTTTGGGTCACAAATGACCAACTCCTTGGGTACATTATCTCACAGCGTGGCATTGAAATAGATCCTAACAAGATTAAGGGCCATTGTTGACATGCCTCCGCCTCAAAATTTACATCAGTTACGCTCGTTACAAGGAAAAATTCAGGCCATCTGACAACTGTTTATTGCCCAACTTGTTGATAAAACCCAGCCATTCACTCACTTGATGAAGAAAGACACTAAGTTTGTCTGGGATGATCAGTGCCAACAAACATTTGACAGCTATCAAAACATATCTTTTAAATCCACCTATCCTTGTACCTCCCACGGCTGAGTGACCTTTCTTGCTATATATTTTTGCTACGTTTCATGCTTTAGGAGCCCTCCTTGCACAACATGATGATTCTCAATTGAGAAGGCTATCTATTATACCAGCTGAACTTTGTTATCTTATGAGTGTAACTATAGTTATATCGAGAAGTTATGCCTTGGTCTTGTCTTTGTAGCAAGATAAGTTACACCACTACCTTCTTAACAATGAAGTGCATATAATTACTAAGGTAGACCCTTTATGCTATCTACTATCCCACACACATCTCTCAGGATGTCTGACACGATGGGTGATGTTATTGACAGAATTTAACCTCAAGTTCATCCCACAAAAAGCAATCAAAGGACAAGTTATTGCCAATCAACTAGTTGAGGCACCTCTACCAGATGCATCTCATATATCTGTGATTCTTTTCGAGATGACTTTACATCCTATGCCATTGACACCAACATGATGGACCATGTATTTTGATGGATCTCGTTCTCATTCTAGCGCTAGGGCCAACATCATCTTTATCACTCCACATGGTGATTATCTCCCCTTTGCATACTACTTAGGGTTCTCATGCACCAATAACATTGCTGAGTATGAAGCCCACATTCTCGGCCTCACCACCACCCATTCACAATATTCTCCAACATGAAGCTCCTTATTTGCAACATTTGCATACACAATGATTCACAAATCATTATTAATCAAGTTAAAGAAACATATCACACAAAAGAGGACCATCTCATGTCGTACAATAATATTGTTAAAGAAATATTTTATCTACATTTGAGACTTACTCTATCATGACCATTCCTTGTAAAGACAACCACCATGGATGCTATGGCTAGTGCAACATCACTTATTCCTCAGGATATCACTAACAAGAAGCCACATTCATTATTAGGAACTTATGACAACCCTATATTCATACTTCGCTTCTCGAAGCTTGTGTCATCACACATAGTACTGACAATCCCAAATGGTTCACTCCCATATACAACTTTCTTTATTGACAAACCATTCCTGATGCCCTTTAACCTCACGAAACTCTTAGCCTATGGTATGAGGCCATATGTTATGTCATCATTGGTGCAGAATTATTCAAATGCTCATTTGATGGTCCATTTACTATGATGTTTAGGACTTGCAAACATTCCTAATACTATATCTCAGGTGCACTCTAGCCTATGTGGTGGCCACTTCTCTTGAAAGGCCATGTCACACAAGCTCTTATGTCAAGGCTACTATTGGCCTACCATAGAGAAAGATTTCCTAGAGTATGTTAAGCTTTGCGATAAATGCCAAAAACATGACAACCTCCAACATGCACCTGCCTATGACCTTCAGTCGATTGCCCCATCTTGGCCCTTCTCCTTATGGGGTTTCGATCTTATTGGCATGATCAATCCTAACTCGGATGAATGTCATAAGTATATTATTACTGATACAAAATATTTTACTAAATGGGTAGAATTTGCACCTCTATAAAATATCACTGATCCTGATATCTGTCATTTTATCACTACTCATATTATTACACATTTTGGCATCCCCTCTATTATTATCACTGACAATGGATCCTCTTTCAAGAATAAGGATGTTAAAAGGATTTGCACAAAATTCAAGATTAAACAATCATTCTCTACTCCTTATTACCCACAAGGTAATGCCCAAGAAGAAGCCACCGATAAGACCATTGTCAAAATCTTACAAAAAACTATGTGGACACTAGCGGTGATGACTGACACAACCAACTTCCTATATGCTCTTTGGGCCTACCACACTAGTGTGTGTATGCCCACTAATGCTACACCATTCTCACTTATATACGGTACTGAGGCATCATTCCTCTGGAACTCGAAATTCCATCACTATGAGTCTCACTCAAAGGCATATTAAAAGATAATGAATATCGAGAAAAACGCCTACATGAGCTTGAAATGCTTGATTCCCATCGGGTCCAAGCTCTTGAGAACCTTTGAGTATATCAATCTCACATCGCTCAAGCATACAATCACAAAACTCGCCTCACGAGTTCAATGTGGGTGACCTTGTTCTAAAGGAAAATCAGAAAAACATGAATGTTGAAGCTCCTTTTAAAGGAAAGTTCATACCTAACTGGTTAGGCCCTTATGTTGTCACTGATAAAATTTAGGGTGGTGTCTATCACCTTACTACCCTCATTGGTAAAAAAATTCAAAACCCACTTAACATTATGCATCTCAAATGATACTACGCATAAAGCTCATGTCATTACCCGATGACACACTCTTGTGCTACAGTTCAGACTTGACTATTGAGGGCTCACTACATTCATGAGCCTCTCACACTACACATACACATTTCACACACTCACGCATCTCATGTGGCATCATTCACACATACCCTATGAAACACTCTAGTTCCACGGTTCATACTCAACTGATGAGGGTATAAATATCTAATGAACCTCACCACACTCACAGTCACTCACTCTCACTATGCTTTACACTTTGATTGATCATATCTTTCTAGCGCACACATTCAAACCATTTCCCGATGATGCACTCTTGTTCTATGGTTCATTCTTGACTGTTGAGGGGGCATTTATAAATGAACCTCATCTCATGCATACTCATTCACATTCACTCAGGGGGCACGCGGATCCTATCACACTCACTTTGCATTCCATTCCATCTCATTCATCCATAGCATACTACATATATTGGTTGCACATTGTACTTTGCTTACTTATACTTACATGTACACTTTACTTACTATGTTAGTTACCCATACATTGTATGTCATTATCTTTTCTATATACACATGCACATTCACTTGCCTTCTAGTTGTGATTAGATATTCTACAGATCATTACATGCAACATGGATGCTTGGCACTAGTACCTATTACCAGTCCCACAACGTCTCCTGGGGGCATCCACTTTCATACACATTACATGTGCTATTGTTTCATTTTACTACTTCCTATTCATATTAGCACACTACTTATATCAGATCATACACATGTTGACATACTTTTTATCTTTCTTACATGCTAACAGTGCTTCAAGTGCAACATTTGTCTTGCAGGAACTCTTTGCTACCATGGTTTTCTGTTATATTTTTTTGTCTATTGTTATCATTATATGTCATTTTTTGTAGATTTGTATTGTTTGTTCTTGTTGCACATTGTATGCTTTTGGCCACTTTGGCCTTGATTGTCTTGCGACATCGTGAGTGATGTCCCATGTTTGGAACCCACTTTTTCATGAGTCTACTTTGTCTTCTTGTCTACATTGTTAGCTTGTTAGCTTACACATTGTCTTCTACATGCATGTTTATCTTATTTGCACTAACACTTGTTTCCAGCCACTTTTTTTGCGTGTGCCTTGGTTTCTACCAATCACACTCCCTCCCCCTATAGGACATCAGTTTTAGAACAAATCGGGTCCTCCTTTTGGGGTGCATACTCCTTGCGACGTTGCATGCACCCCAAATGAGGGGGAATCCATCAGGTGAATCAATCACCCCATACAATTAGTCACAATACAACATAGTTTAATACAATCATAACATAGTTCAATATCGAGTACAACACAACATTTAATCTCAGCAATGGCCTAGAACCTGACTTGGGTCCTCAACACAACACAGACATTAGCACCCAGAACACAGTTGCAGTACCTGGGTGCCTTTGACCCTTACCTGGGTACCTATGACCAGTCGACACTAAAATTTTCCTCCATAATTTCTATTTCATTAATGTATGTATTAGGAATAGGATGCACATTAAGTATAATTAGTAGTAGTGTTTACAATAGAAGATAACGGTGCTTCCGGTATGACCAGTCACCAATAATGTATAGTATGGTAATAGTCAAAAGTACAATAGGAATGTTGTGGTAAAAAGTAAATATTTGTCATAAGTGGTCCGGTAATGTTAAAATGTCAAAGTTGGGGTAAGTAGAGAAGTAGGGTCTACATGATTAGGAATTAGAAATATTATATTGGTAATAAGGACAAGGAGTGAGGTCATAAATATTTTGTGTATTTTATTTGTAAAAATTCTAAAAATGTGGAACCCATGTGAAATGATAAGGTTTATCTTATCTTAAAAGATAAGCTTACATGTATAGATAAGAGTTAAGGTATGGAATATGATTCGTCAGAGTGTATTTCTTATCCTATCTTAGAGATAAGATGGATAAGCCTAGAAGTTTTATAAATATAGAGGCCACCCCCCTCATTTAGCATAGAAGGAAGTAGTGAGAAATATTGTATGAGTAAGTGTGTAAAGGAGGCCATCATTTTGAAGGTGTGTTAAAGAAGCCATTAAGAGGTGTAATTGTGAAGTTTCTCCCATAGTTATTGTTGGAAGGCAAGTGAAGGTCAGTAACACTTGAAGTACCTTATGGGTGAGATTGTAACAATTTCATGTTGATATTATAATTTACACTGATATTTCATGATTTATGAAATCATTCCTTCTTATCATAGTCTATGTTATTCTTTACATATGTTCACTCCTGTGTTTCCAGACATTTCATCCACCAAACCTAAAAGTTGGGTCATTAGTAAATAATCATAGCACGAGGAGTTCCCGGTGAAGAATTATCATAGTGTCGGATTGGTTATGACAGACCAAGGGGTTAGTTACATAGTTTTTATCAATTTTTCATAGTTCAAATACTTTTAGTTCACAGCAGCTTTTATAGGACATGTACTATCCTTTAACACTCGGCATGCATGCAGTCTACCTTATTTTCTATTTTTCATGTTGGATTGAACTAGATCAAAAATGGATCAGATTTGCACACACCATTTGCAGTGGTGTTTATACTTCAGAAGTATTCAAAGGTTGGAGAATGACACCTAGACATTTTCTCCCTACACTTCTTCCGCAATTGGTGAGATCACCTAAAAACTCTCACTTAGCACAAGTGGCATGAGATCTCTTGAAAAAATCGTTCTTCTACAAAATATTCAGGATACTTTTATCTCTCACTCATCTTAGATCGGTGCACATGTTCCTTTTTTCATTTTTTTACATACTTTCTTACACACTTTTTACTCATTTTGATCAAAATTTTCATATACGTGACTTTGAATACTTGTTTGCTCTTCTCTATTTCAAGTTCATCCTTATGGGAAGTAGCATTCACGTCATCTGGCATCAAGCAGCATCAACAATAGGTACTAGGAAATAAGGGATAAAATATGTGGAATAATCCCTCACAGAATCGCAACAGTAGAAACTAATATGCAGAAAATATTACAGATCTCAAATAAAAGTGCAGAATAAAATAACACAACACAAAGAGACAATATTTAACGTGGTTCACCCAATTTGGGCTACGTCCACCAAGAATCACTTGCTCATATTTTATTACAAGCCACCGCTCTCTCAATACAATACCCAGATCTGTTTGGAGCTATGCTCAACAAACTCTATAGAATTCACACCTGAATTCAAACACATCTGTAATGTTACATTAACCCTACCATATGCATAAAACCATATAAGTAGACAACTGCTTAAGCAGTTTTACAAAACCGTGGGTATCAAAACCATGGGCCAAAACCATCCCATAAACCTATGGGTCAAAAATCCCGCCCATATGAGAAAAGCGCATTTCCTGATATATCAGGCATTTTTTCGAGGCCAAAAAATTTTACGAGGCCCAAAAAAAAATAGCCAAAAATATTTTTTTTCGGGGGCTGCAACCCCCACTCGGGGCCCGGCCGTCCCCGAACCCCAGCAAGACATACTATGGAAAGTGTACAGTACTCTTAGTGTACAAACACTTTCACACATGAAAACAGGCTCCACAACCTAACAATCTCCCACTTGGAGACTAGTTTTCCTCTGAGCAAGCTTCTCAACCCTTCACTAGTTTCTGTGAAGACCAACCAAAGCTGAACACAACTTCAGTTTTTCCCTTGTGATCACCTTGGTCATCATGTCTACAGGATTTTGATTGGTATGAATCTTCTCCAGCTTCAACTTCTCTTCCTCCAAAGTTGTCCTGATGAAATGGTACCTTAACTGTATATGCTTTGTCCTAGAGTGGAAAGTAGAGTTCTTAGCTAGGTGTATAGCACTCTGACTATCACTATGCATCTTTCCTTCCTCCTGCTTATGCCCCAACTCCTCAAGAAATTGTTGTAACCAAATCATCTCTTTGCTTTTCCTCTGTGGCAGCAACATACTCAGCCTCTGTGGTTGACAAAGCCACCAGCTTCTGTAGTCATGAAATCCAGCTCACTATTGTCCCACCTACAGTGTAAATATAACCTGTCGTGCTCCTCCTGTTGTCTACATCTCCAGCCATATCTGAATCTACATAACCACACAAAGTGGTGTCTGATCCACTGTAGCACAAAACTGTCCCCATGGTCCCTCTCAAATACCGAAGGATCCACTTTACTATTGCCTGTCAGTGATCTTTACCTAGATCACTCATAAATCTACTCACCACTCCCACTGCATGGGAAATATCAGGCCTAGTGCACACCATGACATACATCAAACTACATACCGCTGATGAGTAAGGTACCTTGGACATCTGGTTTCTCTCCTGCTCTATCTTGGGACACTGCTCCTTTGATAACTTGAAATGGCCTGCCAAAGGAGTCCCAACCAGGTTTAGCATCCTGCATATTAAACCTCTCCAAGACCTTCTTAATGTACTCTTCCTGAGATAAAGTCATCTTCTGTTCCTTCCTATCCCAAGATATCCTCATACCAAGGATTTGTTTGGCTGCCCCAAATCCTTCATAGCAAAGGATTCACTTAGCTGCTTCTTGAGTACTTTTATTTCCTGCATGTTTTTACCTGCAACCAACATATCATCCACATACAAACACAAGATAATATAACTTCCATCCTCAAATTTCTTTGTATACATGAAATGATCATAATGACATCTAATATAACCTTTCTCCATCATGAATCTATCAAATTTCTTATACTATTGATGTGGAGCTTGTTTCAAGCCATACAAGCTCTTCTTCAGTTTGCACACCATCTCCTCTTTACCTTTGACCTCATAGCCCTCTGGCTGCTGCATATATAGATCCTCCTCCAAATCACCATGGAGAAATGTAGTCTTTACATCTAAGTTGCTCTAAGTGCAAGTCTTCTGCTGCCACTATTCCAAGAATAGTTCTAATAGAAGTCATTTTTACTACAGGAGAAAAAATCTCATCAAAATCTATACCTTTTTTCTGTGCAAACCCCTTGACCACCAACCGGGCCTTGTATCTTTTCTTGCCTCCTTCTTCCTCTTTGACTCTAAACACCCACTTGTTCTGTAATGCTCTTTTTCCTTCAGTAGCTTCACCAAATCCCATGTCTGGTTCTCCATGAGATCCTGATGCTCCTCATCCATGGCTTGCTCCCACTTCTTCCTGGCATCTACCTGCATTGCTTCATCAAAGCTCTCTGGCTCTCCACTATCAGTGAGTAATAAATAATAAAGAGAAGGAGAAAAACGTTCAGGTTCTCTTCTTACCCTAGAAGACCTCCTCAATATAGGAGTTTGGGGTTCCTGTTGAGGAGGTTCCTGAACTGATTCATGTGTCACTTTCCCATCCGGAAGATCCTCTACCACTGCATATTCTTTCTTGGATTCTTCCCTGTTTTCCTGCAACTGTTGCTTATACATGACTTTCTCATTAAAGACCACATCCCTAGATTGAATGATTTTCTTGTCCTTAATACTCCAACATTTATATCCAAAGTCATCACCACCATAACCAATGAAAGTACATTTTTCTGATTTAGCCTCTAGCTTAGTCCTATCATCCTTGTCTATATGAACAAACACCTCACATCCAAAGACTCTAAGAAATGAATAATCAACTTTCTTACCATACCAAGCCTCCTCAGGTATGCCTCCATCCAAGGCACTTGAGGGTCCTCTGTTTATCAAGTACACAACTGTGCTCACCGCTTCTGCCCAAAAAGAAAGAGGCAGTCCTGCATGTAACCTCATGCTCCTAGCACATTCCATTATTGTTCTGTTCATCCTTTCTGACACCCCATTCTGTTGTGGAGTTCCTGGAACCATCTTTTTCCTATGGATTCCATTCTTAGAACAATAATCATCAAATTCATTGTTGCAATACTCCCCTCCATTATCTGACCTGAGACATTTTAGCTTAAGACCTGTTTCATTCTCTACCAAGGCTTTCCATTTAACAAAAGTGTCAAATACATCAGATTTGTTTCTAATACAATAAACCCAAACTTTCCTTGTTGCATCATCAATAAAAGTAACATAATAACTTGAACCCCCAAGAGATGATACCTGAGCTGGCCCCCACACATCAGAATGCACCAGCTCTAACTTACTCTCTTTCTTTGTAGGTCCAACCTTGAGAAACCTTACTCGCTTCTGTTTCCCATATATGCAGTCCT
Source organism: Taxus chinensis (assembly GCA_019776745.2). Classification (NCBI taxonomy): domain Eukaryota; kingdom Viridiplantae; phylum Streptophyta; class Pinopsida; order Cupressales; family Taxaceae; genus Taxus; species Taxus chinensis. The sequence goes on along the minus strand of JAHRHJ020003119.1, from coordinate 613,692 downwards.
CACATAACTCCAAACATGTTTCTGTATATCCAGGAAAATCCTTCTTTATGATCTCCATGCCCTTATGGCTCATATGACCGAGCCTATAGTGCCACAATGTTGTATCTACATCTGAAGCCACAAGATTACAAACATTAGTGCTATCAGTGGTTAAATACAAGATTCCAACCTTCTTACCTCTTTCCACCACAAGAGCACCCTTGGTAACCTTTCAAGAGTCTGAGGGGTGTAAATATCACAGTACAACCATCACTTCCCAACTGCCCTGCCGATATCAAATTTCATCTTAATGTAGGCACATGTCTGACATCCTTCAATAGCCAAGTATTCCCATTCTACATCTTAACCTGAACAGAACCTTTTCCAACTATGCTGCAAGGCTCATCATCACCAAGAAAAACATGCCCAAAATCTCCTTGAACATAATCAACAAAATAATGCCTATGTGGAGTAGCATGGAAAGAAGCCCCTGAATCTAAAACCCAAGATTCAGTAATATTGTGTAAAGAAAGAATCAAAGCATCCTGACATACATTACCCGTTGCCACATTTGCCTCCTTGTTTTCTTCTTGTTGTTTCTTCTTGTCCCGAAGCTCCCAACAGTCCTTCTTTGCATGCCCAAACTTTCCACAGTGCCAGCATACTATCTTGCTTTTGGATTTTGACCTTGCCCGATCTTTTGATTTTCCACATTTTCCTCTATTCTTCTGTCTCCCTCTAGTTTCCACTGTCAAAGCATTCCCTGAAGTAGAAGATTCCCCAGAGTTTTTTCTTCACATTTCCTCACTTAGAATCACCCCTACAACATCCTCAAACTTCAACTTTGAGTTAGCTAGAACCGAGTTGCTTACCGCCATTACCAGGCTATTCCAACTCTCAGGTAAAGAGCACAAAATTAATAAAGCCCTAACTTCTTCATCAAATTCTATTGTAACTGAAGCTAGCATATTTACAACCGTATTAAAATCATTTAAATGATCTGCTACTGAACCATTCTCAGACATCTTCATATTAAACAACTTTTTCATTAAAAATATCTTATTAGAGGCAGAGGGTTTTTCATACAACTTCCCTAATGCATCCATCAGTTCTTTTGTAGTCTTTTCCTTTGAAACATTAAATAATACCAAAGATGCAAGACATATTAGATTTTCCAAGTGCCTTCCTATCCAGAAATCCCATTCTGCATCCATCATGCTCGAGGGTTTGTTCACCTTCTCAGACAACAGAATATAAAGATCCTTCTGATAAAGGTAATCTTCCATCTGCATCTTCCAAAGACTGAAATTCTGCCCGTTGAATTTATCAACCCTTGATCTTCCATCATCTGCCATAGCTCCCACTCAAGCTAAAAATTTCCCTGTGATTCAACACTTCAACAAACCAAACCAGGCTCTGATACCAATTGTTAGGAAATAAGGGATAAAATATGCGGAATAATCCCTCACAGAATCACAACAGTAGAAACTAATATGCAGAAAATATTACAGATCTCAAATAAAAGTGCAGAATAAAATAACACAACACAAAGAGACAATATTTAACGTGGTTCACCCAATTTGGGCTACGTCCACCAAGAATCACTTGCTCAGATTTTATTACAAGCCACCACTCTCTCAATACAATACCCAGATCTATTTGGAGCTATGCTCAACAAACTCTACAGAATTCACACCCGAATTCAAAACACATCTGCAATGTTACATTATACCTCTACCATATGCATAAAACCATATAAATAGACAACTGCTTAAGCAGTTTTATAAAACCGTGGGTATCAAAACCATGGGCCAAAACCCGTCCCATAAACCTATGGGTCAAAATCTGCCCATATGAGAAAAGCACATTTCCCATATTTATATCAGGCACGTTTTACGGCCTGAAAAAATTCATGTATTTGAGGGCTGCCGGCCCCGAACCCCCGGCTCGAGAAAAATGTGGAAAGTGTACATACTCTTAGTGTACAGTCTTCAACACTTTCACACATGAAAACAGGCTCCACAACCTAACAATCCAGTACAACCATGCCATTGACACATACACTAACACCCCCTAGGGTCATCATGCTTCCTCTTCTCTAGCTTCCACGTTCACTTTTTAGAAACTTTTTCTTGTCTCCTTGGCACGATTTGCACCATCAATCTAAGATCCTAAAGGTACCATCTCTTATACAATACTTTATGTTATGAGATATTCATTCAAACAAAAACCATAAAGGAGGGAAAATAGATACTAAATCATGCACTTTGGGTATCTCATCTAGTCACCTTCACATACTCACTCATTCATATGATTCCTAAGCAATAAAAGTACTAATTGACCAACTGTCTTTGGCCATCGTTTCTTTTTTTACCACATTTTCACTTCTTGGTCTTAACACAAATTTCCCATCTGAGTAATTTTCATACTTCACAATTTCTCTTCTAGACATGCCAGTATCATAGGATCCAACACTAGGAGCTTGCCCCAACCTCTTTGTACTTTGATACTCACATGCTTTGGGTCCTTTCTAGCCAAATATATGGGCATCTTATTTTTACCAGTTGTCATTTTAGTGGTTAATTACGAAATTCAAACAAGGGAATCATATAAATACAAAGCACCTCTGTGATACATAATAAGGTTTCTGCAAGACTTTGTAGCATCTATCATCACCTTCCTAAGGTTGCATCTAAAGGATTACAAGAGGAACAATCCTTCTTACATATATATTATCCATTCTTGCATAAGGGACCCAAAAAATTGACCACGTCATCTAACTGAGCCACAATCTTGACCAACATTCATATGTTGTTCCACATACTATTGATAACCATGAAGAATGATATATAATGTTTCCAATACCTGTAGGGACTAATACTCAGACTCAGTTCACTAATATTGCATTTATGACAATGTTTTGCAGTTCATCAAATTCCTCATTTCAACCATAGGTCACCATAGTTAATTTGTTTTTTACTATATCAAGCATTATACTAGGTCTTTAAAGTATTCATACACCTTTAAGGAGCTGTGAGTGCACCTTTTATAGCATATCTATGGAACTTTTTCTTACCGACCTTGTACTAGATAACTTCAACCTCCATAAGCCTCTATCACAGAGATATGTTTTCAAATTATAAACCCTTGCACATACTTAACCTGGAAGAGAGGTCCATTATGCTACCCTTAACCCTGCACTATCATTCTAGTCCCGACCTTCATTCTTGACAATTCATGATTTTTCTTGCAGGATCGGTTGTGACACTCTATTTTTTTATTTCCATCAGTTTCTATCTTGACACAACTTTGGATTTATTGTGAACCAGCTAAGTATCTTACCCTGTCTTTTTCACTCATGACCCTTAAAGTTTCATTTCACAGTCTTGGGAAGTGTTATCTTTATTTCACAGGACCACCACAGTCATGCATTGTAACCCTCTGATAACATTTCACCTTTACTCATACTTTTGAAATACTTGCACAAATTTACCCTATAAACACATTGTCTTGATCACACAGCTATCTGATCCTTGAATGCATATGCTCCCTAAGCAAAGAACATGATGAATACCTCCACTTATCTTAACCTAAGATTACAATTTTCAGGGGCCTAGATTCATCTTCTTTTATATGTACACATATAGGCATAGGTGAGCATACTATAGCCCTACTGATTGAAATACATGGACTTGGTCTTTGATGACATTTCTTTTATATACTTTGAACTGATAAAAATCCATATGAAAATACCTTTTTTCTGATTGGATGATACTACAACCCACTAAGAAAAAATGAAAGCTCTCCTAGCATATACATCTCAAACTCCTTCATTATACAATCAAAGTCATTTATTTTGTCCTCATTGTTTCATGCAAATATAATTTCATCTACATACACCACTACTATCAACTGGTGATCTCTTTTTTCCCATCTTTATGTAAAGATTGTTATTTTCTTCTCCTTTTTGAAACCTCAATCTATAGATACAATATCTATCTAATCTAGCATACCAAGCCCTAAGGGGCATGTTTTATACCAAAGAGAGCACTTCTTTAGTTTTAAAATGTAGTCTTGATCATTTGTCAATAGAAACCTTCAAGTTTATCTATATGCACTTCCTCTTCCAATTTACATTCAAAAAGGTCACTTCACATCCATCTAAGTATACTTTGAATCCCTTAAAACATGCATATGCCAAAAACAATCGTATAGCCTCCATTTTGGCTATAAGAGATCTTCAAATTCTACTCTCTTCATAACATTTGCATACCAATCTAGATTTATTTCTAGTGACTTCACTATTTTCATTCAACTTGTTTCTAAACACCCATTTAGTACCAATGACATTTTTGTTTTTGGACACTAGGAACAATTTCCCAAGTCTCATTTTTCTCTATTTGATTTAATTCTTCATTCATGGAACTCACCCAAAAATCATCTCTACTAGCTTCTTGAATGATTTTAGGTTCAATTTTAGATAACATAGCAGTATTTCCATGATTCAAGTTACTTACCAATCTTCTCCTTATTTGCACACCAGCTTCCTTGTTGCCAAGAATCTAAGTTTTAGGATGATCCTTCTTAATTTTCTTAAAGGACCTTTTGAGTATTGTCTCTCCTCATCCTCCTCTTCTTCTCCATCTAAATATATGACTTATTCCTTATTATTGGACTCCATATTTATGTTAGGAGCACTCTTAGATCTTCTTGAGCATGTATCATCAACTTTCACATTTGTGCTTTCTATTATCTTTTGTAGTCTCTTGTTATAACACCTATAAGCTGCACTCACTCCTGAATATCCCAAGAATATCCCTTCATCATTTCTTGAATCAAATTTTCCATAGACTTCTTCATCTATTTTGATAAAACATCTACTTCCAAATACCCTAAAGTGTTCTACATTGGCATATCTTCCCTTCCATAACTCATATGGAGTGTGATTTCTATTCACTCTAATTTGACCTCTATTTAAGATATATATAGTTGTGACTTGTTACCTCTCTCCAAAATCTATCATGAAGCTTTGACTCATTCAACATGGTCATTTTAATCTCTTGGACAATCTTATTTTTCCTTTCAACTACCCATTTTGTTGGGGTGTCCTAGCAGCTGAGAATTTCCTTCTAATACCATGTTCTTCATAATAATCATGAAATTCATTAGACCAAAATTCACCTCATTTATCAGATCTCAAGCATTTGATCTTCACATTCTTCTCATTTTCAACCAATGCTTTGAATCCTTTTTTAACACGTCTAGTGCATTCTGATTTTTCCTTCAAAAAGGCCACCCAAGTCATTCTTGTGTAATCATCCATAAGCAGCATGAAGTAACTCTCTCCTTGAATTCTTTGAACCCTGGTAGGTCCACATAGATCAGTGTGTATCAGCTCTAGAGGTCCTGAGGTAGAATATTCCTTGGATTTGAACTTCCTCCTAGTTTTTTTTCCATGTTGACATGCTTTGCACAAGTACTTGTCCGGTTTGTTGATTTTGGACATGTTCCTTACACATTCTCTTAGTACTAATCTTGACCAAGTTGTAAAAATTATTTCCCATCCTCCTATGCCATAACATCCTTCATCACCCTTTATCATGAAGCAACTCTCTTATTGATTTCATTCAAGATGTACATATTATTTTCATATCCTCTTAGCCTTAGCAACCAAATCTCTTGTATTATCTTTTCTTATGTCACATCCTTTAATATGAAATGTTAATGTGTGCCCTTGACTACACATCTGACTCACACTAAGTAAATTGTGTTTCAATACTTCTATATATAACACATTTTTTGACAAGGTTTTTCCATTATCTAAACTCAAGGAACCTTTGTCAACTATCTTGTAAGATGTATTATCATCAAACCTTACTTGATCCTGCTAAATTCTCCTTTAATGAGATGAATTTGATTTTATTTCCTGTCATATGACCTAAACATCCACTATCAATGTACCAAATCATGTCCTCATTATGAGTGTGAAATTATTTTGAACAATCAAGGATTCTTCTCACTCTTCAATCCCTGTATTATACTAAGTGTATTCTTCCTCTTTATCCTTTAGTTGATTCTTGATGATTTTTATTCCCTCCTTAGTTCCTTTGAGCATGATACATTATACTATTTATCCATGGGGAATGATGACTCCTAATCCACATCTCTATGACCAAATCCATTACATGAAAAGAAATATCCATTGAATGAATTTCACATATTTTGTACTACATGATAGTTATTACCTTCTGAGATCTGATTTTCCTTTTCATTCTAAGAAACCTATATGTTCCTTAAATTCATATTCCTACAAAAATCCATAGCTTTTCCATCCTTGTGCTTCTTGGGATCACTTCAAGTTTGTTAAGCTTTTCAAAGGTCCTACTCTGATACTAATTGTTGGAAGCAAAAACTAGAGGGGGGGTGAATCAGTGTCCCATTTAAAAATTCACTTTAGCAAAACATAAATTCATCATTTTATTATTTAAAAAACACCATGAATTAAAACATTAATGACATTACATCCATACATGAAAATAAAACATAAAATAGAAAAAATATAGATAAGTGGGAAACCCTCATGGGGAAGAAAACCCACTGAAACAAATATTTATTATAGTGGGAATGATTCAAATTTAGTTGAGTGTAGCATTAACTAAACCCCACAAGGAGCACCAACCCCTAGATTTAGTGAGGCACCAACCCCACAAGGAGCACCAACCCCTAGATTTAGTAGAGCACCAACCCTACAAGGAGGAATCAACCCCTATATGACTAACACCAAAAACTAAAGCCATTTTTTTTCACCTCTGGAATGTTGACACAAAAACTGATGATGACACTTATTTAGCTCTCCTTCCTTCAATCTTCTCCAAATTTTCCCTCTAGCCTTAACTCGCTCAAGCACTTCTCCACAAAGCTGATTAGGTCTAATGACCTATCTCTCCAACAACAACACACCCTAGAACACATCAAGATACACTCTCTTCTTTATAGATGGTCACAAAGACCTCCTTCACCTCCACACAACCCTCTTTCCTCACTTTTTATATCCTCTCCAAGGCTAACTCAAATAAGAGCTCATAATTTGCTTTTATACATGACTTATGGTCCTAAAACATCTAGGTTAGCCATCATATGGAAAAATACATCATAAAAACATTATAAAATCATCATCAAAGGACCACTTAATCAGAAATTGACATCTAGAAACATCTAAAACTCCTCCATTAGGACTCAAATAGGCCTAATACACCAAAACAAACTTGCCTCTCGCCAAAACTAGATCTCTTAAGAAAATACCATGACCTTCACCAAAACTCAGGGAAACACTTAGACATGTTTTCTAAGTCCACTAAAAACCTCGAGAAAGCTTCTACACCTCTTCACCATAATCTCGTGTAATGACACCACCTTTAGGAGAAACAATCCTTAGTGGGTCTATGACCTACAAAACTAGTACTCAAAAGATGAGGCTCAAACTAACACCAAAACACATCAACCATGCACGTGTGACACGTGGATGGAAATCTCATGACCTCAAGGTCATCATCCAAGTGATCAAAAACCAAAACTCGACTGAAGCTCCACCAAAACACCTCTACAACCAGGTCACCTGAACCTATCAAAACTTCCCCAAAACCAGTCTTCAAACATGAAGCTCAAACACCATCAAAACACACAATCATGAAACGAAAACAGGTATACAACTACAACATGACCTTAGTTTCATCACCATATTCTTTAGATACTATCACTTAGGTCATCCAGAGAACATATGGAACATTTTAGTGCAAAAACATAGACTTTTTCAAACAACAAGAAAACCACAAATCTGCTTTCAAATCCTTTGAAGGTCAGCCAAATATGATCACAAAAAATAAACTAGAAAACACATAAATGCATTTTAATAGTCAATTACACCACTAGGTCCCAGATCATAACAAACCACATTCTTCGGACATACTCTAAAGCATTTGAACAGACTTCAAAAAAACTTTAAAACATTCAGTTTAGACTCCGAAGCAAATAGAAAAGACTTCAAACAAACTTCAAGCTGCCTAAGGAAGACTCCAAAGGATGTATTACATTAGTTAGCCAACACTATTGGTCCTATACCATGACATACCAAAAACTTCAGACAAACTTTGAAGCATTCGAACAGACTTTGAATAGACTCAAAGCATTTTGTATGAGACACCAAAATAAAAAACAACACCTGGTTTTCTTCAACCAGGTCTTCTACACCTTGACTTCTTGTTCCAACTACCTCTACATACCTCATTCTCATGCTCTCCATGCTCACCTATATGCTACATACTAGAGAACCACCATGACATACCTTCCTCCTTCATGAATGCTGACTAGGCCTCACATTTAAGCATCTTAATCATGTTTAGACCATCCATACTGACCTCCTCATGAATTTACCACTCTTGCACACCTAAAAGAGCCTTCAACACATCTTCATGACATCATCACCACATCATCCTATCATTGCAACACTCCTAAAAAACCATCACACTACTCAAGACACATCAAAAAGCTGTCATCTTAACCTGACATGTCAACAATGAAGGACACTACCAATCAACCAAGTACTGCTTCTTACTTCATTTAACATCAATGATACTTCAAAAATCAATGACATCATCACAAGGATTCATGACTTATTGGGTTGATTCTTGGTGAGTATTATACCCTTAAAGTTATAACTAGGAAAAACAAACCTCTCCAAGTAGAAGGAATATGTATAGAATATTTTTTTATGTAGCTTCAAGCTCCAATCTAGAAAACTACTTCCTAAATGAGGGGGTCTAATGAAGCAGATGATGAGGCAAATAAGGTTTGAGTAAAGTGAGAAATTATCACGAGGGGAGCAATTTCCTCAATTGCAAAGCATTTTCATATGTCAAAAACATCAAATTAGATGAATAAGATGTCTAATGAATTTAATTAAAGGTTGTAACACTTCAGTAGTAGTTGGATAATGAAAGAGAATGAAAATCTACCAAGTTGAGCCAGCTTCCCACTAATGTGAGATAGAAGTGAAATTATTGGAAGCTTTCAAAGGTGATATTGTGGGATTTCTTGAGGTTCCAAGTAACCAATTGTAAGTCATGAGTGAGTAGTTCCTTTGGAATTGATTTGTCAATTCATGTTGGTTTCTAAATGGTTGGTCTAGTGGTCTTAAATACACAATACGAGTTAGTTAAGATAATAAGTATAGTCTACATAGTGGGACTAAGGAGATGAAAATATTAGATTAAGGGTAATCGAGAGAAGTTTTGGATTAAGGGTTTTGAGTGCTTAAGCTAGTAGTTGGATTCCATACCCCCTCTCAATTTTTTAAAGTTTTTTATAACTGTATTTTTAGCTAAACATAATTAGTGTTAAAAAAAAATTAATTATATTGACCAACTAAATTGTGGATGACATCATTAGATAGAGACAAGCATTCAATTTATTAAGGGAGTGAAAATTAGAAGACTATAAGGCATTAGTTAAAAGTTGCATTCCAATAAAAAGTGCAGTATCTTGTTTGTTACAAAACTAGCACAACTCTTAGAGTTATTGGAAGATGACATTTATCGAAACACTGAATGTGATAAAAACATACTAGGTTTATAAATAGAAGAAGGAATCCCAAGACTCTATCTCAACATGGATGGCCTACAATATCGAATCTAAATCTTTGACGCAAAAAATAGCTATCCTAGGGTTTCTTGAAATCCTAAAGAGGTGTTACTGACGAACAAATGAGAGGACACATTGATGTTATGATTATACCATCCAATTTACCGAAGTAGCAGCATGACATATCGAGATAAATTGATATGCAATTAAATATAAATGTTAAAAAGTAATATCTATAAACACATGCATAAATGATCATATATCATTGATGTATACATAAAATTGAATGGCATGTATCATTGCAAATAGGGTTATCCATGGACGTTACATATAAAGATTAGATAAAATTGAACATCCAAACTTTTAATCCTCTATAAGTTATTGGCTACAAAATTTGTCAAGCTTTCTCTTATTTTTCATAGCAAGAAAAATGTAAAGAATGTTGGCAGTGGAGTGACATGATCCAGGAGTATTATATCCTTTGTTACAACTAAATATAACATCTAATGTTCTTCTATACAGTTGATTAATTCATAGATCACAATGAACTATTGTCGTTGCACAATATTTATGGACATGTTTATTTATTAGCGGACAATAAACAACCATCTTCATGAAATCCTATGACTTAAGTGTTCTCTTCCTTCAATCGCCTTAAGTAATTGCCTAATTTTTCTAGGAATTATTCAAATTGTATGGAAGATTTCTCAAACTTTAGATGGCATTCAAATTGTAATATTGCTTAATTAAAAAAAATTAGCCCCACATAAATAAATGTTCCAAAATATCCTAAATTAAGTTTGTAAAAAAAAGGCTATGAAACCATTCTACGCAATATGTAAATGTTATTTTCATGTACATATTCAACCTCTAGATTTATTTAATCTAGTATAAACTATGCATTATTACCAAAAAGATGTATTCATCATTTACGAAAGATTTGTACACCACAAGATTGTAAATGTGGAAAAATTAATGCATTTATTTCCAATACTAAGCAAAAGGCTTGTAAAAAAAATAGTAAAATAAAACACAAAAGATTAGGATTCAGGAAGGTTGTTATGTATCATATTATTTATGACTACATGGTTCCAATTACACCGAAGGCGTTCCCCCTATGGAAAAGGCCCCTACGGACGTTTCTACGATTGTGTTAAATTTGACGGTTTGACGGTCGTCTTGACATTTGATTTTTTCCTCCCTATTTTAACTTTTCTCTACTATTTTTAATAATTTTGTTTTTAATAATTAACGATTTTAGCTTTTATTTTTAATTAACAATTTTTAGCTTTATTTTTAATTAACAACAATTTTAGCTTTTGTTTTTAATTAACAATTGGTGAGCTATTTTTAATAATTTTTGCACATGCAATCTAAGTCTAAGAATTTAAGTGCAGTTAAGATAGAGCTACAAAATTTTAGAAAATAATTTTTGTTTTTAATCCATTAACCCAATTTTAGCTTTTGTTTTTAGAAAATCAGTGCAGTTTCTATAATGTTTGCAGGTCCCCCTATGGGAAAGGCCCTGCAGGACGTTTCTACGACTGTGTTAAATTTGACGGTTTGACGATCGTCTTGACGTTTGTAGTTTTTCCTCCCTATTTTAGCTTTTCTCTACTATTTTTAAGAATTTTGTTTTTAATAATTAACAATTTTAGCTTTTGTTTTTAATTAACAACAATTTTAGCTTTTGTTTTTAAAAGGCCTGCGGATGTTTCACAATTTTAGATTTTAATAATTTTTGTTGTTTGCGTTTTTCCTCCCTATTTTAGCTTTTCTCTACTATTTTTAATAATTTGTTTTTAATAATTAACAATTTTAGCTTTTGTTTTTAATTAACAATTTTAGCTTTTGTTTTTAATTTACAATTTTTGTCAGTTTTAATAATTTTAAGCACATGCATGATCTAAGAATAAAACCAAATAGTTGCCCATATTACCCAGGTCAGAATGAAAATTGCATGAACATTCGTCAGCACTACAACTGAGCTTTCTCATTATTTCTAGCACATGGGAACTGAGGCCATGCAAGTTATGAACGAAATTGTGTTAAATTGATGTTTGACACTTCTCTTGACGTTTGTAAGTTTTTCCTCACCTATTTTAAGCTTTTCTCTACTATTTTTAAGGTTTAATCTTTGTATTTAGATGCAATAATTAACTGTCAATTTTATGCTTTTGTTTTTAATTGTAACACTTTTAGCTAAATATTAGGTCTCTCAATTTGTAGCTTTGAAGGGATTTTAATGCTACAATTTTAACAAGTCTTAAGGTATTTTTACCGGATAAGTTTTGGTTTCAATTTAAGTATACAATTTCCCAGATTCTGAAAATTAATACTTTATGTTTTTAATAATTAACAACTTGTAGCTTTTGTTTTTAATTAACAATTTTAGATGCATTTCGTAATAGTTAACATTTTTTCTGCATAAAAATAGAAAATCACTGAAGTTTTTTTAGTTTTTACGCATGTGATCTAAGTCTAAGAAGATAAGTGCAATTAAATAGTTGTTTCAGCTAAAAATAGAAAATCAGTGAGCAAGACCAAGCCCATATATACCCAGGTCAGAATGAATAGCTTTGCAGATACCAATTTTCAAAAAATCAGTGAGCTTTCTATTATGCTTTGAACATGTTTAGCATTGAGACAGGCCCGTGACACTTTTCTAATTGCATGTTATTTAGGAGGACCGTTTTAATTTGTGGATTTTTGACCGATAATACTTTAAATAGAGATCTGTTATTAGGTGAATCTCATAATGGTGCGGGTGTAATGCGTTTTTTGTCATGAACACTCTGATTCAAATTTTTTCTTGCAATGGAATTTCAGTTTTGTATAAGTTTTCCTATTACGTCATAAAATAGATCTCCATTAATTTTCTATTATCTGTATAATGCTTTAATTTATTTTCTTCTCAAACTTTGTAAACCTGCAACCCTTTGCCTTTGAAAATACAAAAATGATAATGATAGTTTTTTTTCCATTCTAACAGAAAGTGCAAACAAACAAATTAAGGTATTTCACATCATCTATAGATGAGATTGTAATATCTGTTTGTAAATGGAGATTGAATTTGTTCTGTGAAGAGGGTCATAAGCATTAGAACTTCCTTTGGTAAACACAAACTTAAATGTTAGTATACCAAAGAAGCATAATTATGGATCATTCCAAGGTATGAAAGGCAAATTTTACATTCTCATTCATGAAATGTGTGTCCTTGGTAAACAATTATTTGGATAGTTAGCATAGGATGGATATTCCAAAGACTATTCTTACCTGCAATACCCTTAACTTTTGAACTAAAATGTGTATAGACAATTTTTTAATATATCAACCTAATGTGATTTTTCCATTATTCATAAGGGAAACTAGTGTTCTTGCTGAGAAGGACTCCATAGAGTAACTTGTGTCATTTTCCTGCAGATTATAGTTTGTAATCCTCAAAAATTCAAAATATGCAATTTTTTCCAAACATAATGGTTTGAAATATTTTCCTGATCAATTGGATAAATCAAATTGGAAACCAGATATTTTAGTTGTCTCCATTGAAATAGTGCTTGAAAACATATCTTGAGCATGGGTTGTGAGCATAATGGATTATTAGAAAAAATAGCATAGATTCAAAAAGGGAATTTTGATAACATTAAGAACAGATGCAAGTAAATATGAGGAAATATTTTGCTCACAATTTCAATGTCTTTCATGTTATTTAAAAAAACATAGTCATCCAAAACAACACTTCGATAATTTGAAATAGTAAGGTTTTTATCCACAATGCAAAATTTTGATTTTGTAGATCATAAAGAGGGAAATGCCATCAGCAAAAACAATAGTCTCGGTCATGTAAGTGATCCCTCTAAGTATCTTGCCTTGAAACATTCTTCCCAATGAAAGGGACATTCATTCTGCCAATGGGAGGGATTATGCAAAAGGTTCTATTTTGATGCAAAGCTGTAAAAATGTCAACCATTGTAAGTATGATTTTCTTTTACTGGCATTTTAAACAAAGTAGCCTCAACTGAATGCGTTATAGCTTGTTTAATTTGTGTTGACTGCCAAACTCTATCATGGATAAAA